>JAOTAV010015922.1:0-24892 GCA_026546445.1 Cyclargus thomasi
TTTTAAACATTGGAGGTTTGTAGGAAAGCAAATATTCATGCATTCACTTTTTCCTCACAGGTCAAACAGAACTGGAAAGTTCTCTTTATAATTTAATAAGAAAGTTTTTATCCTGATTCTACCCTTGAGAGAATTAAAGTAGGGGATCAAATAATACATAATATTATTTCATACAGCAGCAAGTTAATGCTAGCCTAAGATTATTAGCAACCTACATTTTGTCTATATTACGAGGACATATTATAGCAATGATATCCTGTGTGAAAACTACAAGAGTATTTATTATTTTTAGGAAATAACTGTAACAAGTCGATGTATTTAATTTTATTATAATTAATTACATTCCTTACTTATATATCATTAATGTAAAGGTGAAATCAATATTTTTATGATTTACAACTGCTATTGGCTAATACATTTCCTGCACTACACGATAGCTTAAAATTGGGTAACTCGCATACAACTTACAAGCAAAGTGAATTTGTAATGTATTCAATTTAATACGAATTTAAAATGTTATTAGTCTTGCTACCGATTTTTGGCGTTGTGGAATTTTTTTTGACCTACTTTATGGATGGTCCCTTTTGTGAAATGATACGAAATTCAGATCATCTGTGTCTAAATAAAGATAAATGAGCAATCCAAAATGGCTTAATAAAGAATTAATGATTTCATAAATTGATTATTATTACATTTAGTAGGTCTGTTAAAGAAACATTACCGGCATGCCTTATCTGCAAAAAATTGCAGATGTTTTCTCCCTAAACAACAATGGTAGTATGGGCAGCTGCCCTCGATTCCGGTACCATCCGTCCTTCAAAAACACGTTTAAATATTTGTGTTAAAAATTTTAAGTAACGGCCATTGTTACTACTGACTGCAGAAAATAATAAGTAAGGTACTGTCTGTCTGTCCGTTTGTTTATGTTTTGTTTATTTCGGTTCGGTTTAAAGTTTATTTGCGCAAGATTGATTCGATCGCCTGACTGGGATAAATTAATTTTTGAGTTTGCTGGATCGAAGCTTAGTAGAATAGGGTACTCACTACACAGTAGATAATAACTCCCTCACCGGCTTCGGTAACGGTGGCCAGTTTTATTGAAACCAGGCTTGTTACGAAGGAGTAATAGTGCCCAAGTGTGTGCACAGTACACAGGAGCACTCTCTTTTCCTTCACTCTCATAACCCAGTGAGACGGATGACTGACACAATTTCGAACAAAACTAATAACATTTCCGCTCTTTTGGTTACTTATGCTCGATGTCGTCAGTAAATTTTAATCAAAAACGCAATTTCACGTGGTACCAAATATATACAACTTCTGTGACTTATCATTTAGACATGACATGATTTTGACATGCGTAATGAAGGATTTTCGCGATAGAAACTTGAAACGAAAACAACTATTTATTCACTTTCTCTGTAACAATTCGCGTGCGTCGGTTACCACTAGCATGTGACGCCTTATTTATTTGACCCTCGAGATAAATGTTAAAATATTTATTTAAATATAAAAAAAAAAACAAATATTTAAAAAATATAACACTTTAAAATATATTTTTTAATAAAAAAAACTCGCATGTAAGGCCCTGGTGACGTGCCCCTCCGGAGGGGTACTTACAGCTTAATACTGTCACACCCTAGTGCCACAGGCCTGGTTATACACAACTTTCATTCGTGAGGCTGTGACGCGACAGGCGTCGTTCGAGTATAAAAAACTTATCTACAAAAAGCCCCGCACGCACAACTAAGTTGAACTATATGTACAGGGGCAGCGAGTGATCAAGTATTGCGCCCTATGCTTATCATCAACCTAAGCTTTTCCTCTGCAATTCACTAGATTAACAGTTCATGCAGACACGATTTTAGCGCACTAGGCCGCAGGCTAATTATCCTATGGGTTAATCAGACCTTGGCAAGAGGCCAATACCATACTCACTTCCAATACTCGCCGGCCATCTTGTACAGCTTGTAGGGGAGGTGTTCTGTGTTGGGCTCGCGGTCGAGCAGCACGCTCGCGTCCGCCAGCGCCTGCTCCGCGAACGAGCTGTCCGTCGAGCACGCGCTGTACGCCGGACTGCTGAAGCGGGTTGACCTGGGGAAGAGTTTAAGTCTGGGTTATATAGGGTGTAACAAAAGTAAGCGATCAAACTTAAGGAATCGTATGTGTTCCTGGTATAGCACTGTATTGTTAGTCAGCTGACTGTGAAAGCAGCAGCGCTGAAAGCGAAAATAATTTTTTGTAAAATGTATTGCCAACCGCCCGAGTGACATGAGTAAGCCTCACGATTTTTTTCGCTTTCAGCGCTACTACTTTGACAGTGAACTCGATATCAAGGACACATACGATCCCTAAAGATATATCACTTATCTTCGTTACACCCTGTATAACTAACTAGCTTTTTCCCGGGGCTCCTCCGTTCGTGTGGAAGTGGTGTACAAATACGAACATTTTGGGAACATATTATGATTTTCCAAGATCAAAAGTAGCCTATGCTAATTCCCATCTTTTCATCGGGCAAGCGAAGCGAGCCCTCTATATCCCACTTCCCCTACAGTGTTTGTGGCACACATTACAGAAAAACTATAAGAGTTTAACGTTTGGGATTTGCATAGTAACATAAGTATATGTGTACATGTGTTTTAAAATAAAAAAGTAATAATATAAAATAATAATTGAAGAATATATATCGTACTACTAACGCCATCTACGAGCCGAGATGTGCAACTGTAAAGATTAACAAATAATAATAATCGTAAAAATTGTTTTATTAAGTTGGTTCTAATCTTATATAAACATGGCCAGACCAACAAATCGTCTTAGATCTACATGAACAAACGATGTCAAGTACATATATTCAACGTTTTTTTTATCGTCCGTTAATTAATTCTACATGTTCTCAAACATTGACATATTGATAGCTTCTTTACAGGTTATACAGTCTATTACAGAAGCCACTGTTGTTGAAATTAGAGGAATACAATTTTCCAAAGAGACTTTTTTTCTTAAAAAGTTAATGCTGACAAATTTTTGCTAGAGTGTGTCAAGTAAATCGCCTTAATCAAGCTGGATAACGCGACAGAGAACGCCTCTCTGGATTTGGTAACAACAAACGTCGTCGTCAAAATCGATCTTAAGCAATCATCAGCGAATATGCTCCTCTTTAAGTTCAACCTGATCGCCATAACGAGTACCCAATTAGAAACAGCTGAATTACTGGCACACGCCACATGATGTCCGTTGAAATTTGAATGCAGACGTTTTCCAGATGTTCATGGTCAACCTCAATAAGTGCAGCTATTTATACCCGTTCACCTGTCTTGCATATCGCACTTGTATCGTAGTGGCGTCAGCATGTAAAATAATTATAGGTTTTAAATTTTTGCTAGTGTCTGGGTGGTAATAGATTTAAATTTTAGATCAATTATGAAACTAACTCTTAAGCCGTCAAATACCGGATATAAAATAATAATGAATGAGCATTTGTATTCATTTTCACTTCCTTACGCTTGCGTCATGTCTTGTCGGAATTATGTGTGACGTCATCGTACAAGCGGACGGTTAAATTCAAATGTATTTATTACATACTTTCCACTTAAGCCAGTTCCAACTGGTAATATTAGGAATATAGAATAGTTTGCTGTTTTTTCTATCCCGTGTCATATTCTGATTGCATATCCAGTAGCCTTATCTCATTATAACGCCTCGAATGTCGCTTCGATCTCAGACTGTCACAAAATAAAAATCTTTTTATTCTAAATTAGTACTTTTAGTACACTTTCTGAACGTCGAGACTACGCTGCCTACGGGAACTAACCCGGCGAGAAGCACACACTCACGTGAAAGCTGCAGTGGGTCATGAGACTAGGCCCTTTAAAGATGTAGTACTCTGAAATCGTTTCGATATTCAAACGAAACAGAATGTCGTGTCGTACTCTAACAAATGTGAAATGGCGTTGTTACAATTTTACAACGACATTCGGTCGAGTCCGAAGATTTGAATATGCCGTTTCAGTTTAGGGCTCCTGGATTGAACATTCTCACCAGTTATTCTATCTATACATATAATAAAACAGTAAAATTGACGTGTCTGTACAATTAGTATTTTTACAAACAAGAAACACAACACAAATGGCCAAAAAAAGTTGTGTGTTTATCTGTTTGTCTGTTTGTACGCGCTAATCTGCGGAGCTACTGAACGCATTCGATTTTTTTTTATTTAATAGCTATTAAGTATAGGCAACACACACATTTATCCCGGGAGAAGTTGCGGGCATCAACTTGTTCATATATAAACGTGTGTTATCTTATCAATGTCGAGGTGTTCTCACCTGTCCTGCGTCACATTCCTCACGTTGATGGGGCTGAGGGTGACGTCTGCGAGCGTGCGGTACCCGGTGCTCGTCGACACGCGCTCATACTGGCTGTTGATCTCGTTCTGTAGATGTCAAATGGAATTAAAAAAAAACATCAAAGGAGGTTATACGTGTGGTAGACGGTAGTAAAGTTTGACGAAGTTTTTACAGCACAGTTAAGATTTTATGAGTAACATTGATATCCATAAAATAATTTTTTTTTTATCTTTCATCGCAAGCAGGTTTTTTTTTTATTGGAAATGCTGTTGTCCCTGATATTTATTCGAGGGATTTATGTACAATATTATTACATTAACTTTAGTTACTACTACTAGTTACGTTTTCATTTCTGTTGTTCTTGTTAACATCTTTTATAATCCTAATACAATATGCAAAAAAGTCTTCTCGTATTTTCTTATCTTTTACAATTTCATTAATACTGTTAAAATTTATATCTAGTCCTATTTTCATTTCCAAATCATATTTTAGCCTTGAATATATTGGGCATTCTGTTAGAAGATGGGGTACATCTTCTATTTTACTAGGATCACACTTGCACGATGGGCTCTCTTTGCACTTAAAGCGATACAGATACCCAGAGAGCCCACCGTGCCCGGTCAGTGCCTGCGTTAATTCTTTATTAAGTTTTATCTCTTTAAAGACCTTGTGAGCTACTCTAATATTAAGTGCAAATATTTTAGTGACACCTCCAGTGTTGCCCTCCTGATACCTCCGATCCCATTCGTGAAGAGTTTCCTCACGGATTAGCTTTCTCGCGAATGAGATCGGACATCAGGAAGTACTTCAACAGGCCTTAAATATTTATTACTTTACAAATTTAAAAATTAAATTAATAATAAAAAAAGTAGCTGTAATAAGCTCCTTGAGTGTAGTTTACTGGTCTAATGTATATTTGTATAATTTTATCTTGTGTGTACGTTTGTAATCAAATAATTGCATATCTCTGTGTTTGCTACACTGTGCACACACTTTTTCAGGACTAGGACAGTCATGTGACAAGGCCAAATTCACCGTACAGTCCTGTCCACAGCCCCTAGTCAAAACGTTTTTTTTTTGTTTCATATAGAATCATCGATTATATAGAATCATCGATTAGAAACACATTTAAAATTGACAGTCTTCGATATGAAACCGACAGTTGCCTCGCTGTGACGCGACCGTTTGGTGGACTTCTTTTAAGAAATGGACTCTACAAGCATAAGTCAGTTACTTTAATAGCATTCATTTTTTAAAGGTTCGTACAATTAAGATTGGTGTCATTAAATAATTATGTAGAGTTAGTTATTTACATACATACTTTATTTACATAGATACTGTAATAAGCGAAAATGAGGAGCTATAAATAATAAGTAGGTATATGTCAGCTTTTGCATTAAGTAAAGTAAAAATTATAGAGTTCGTAAGACGTAATAGAAACTGAAAAAAATGTGCAGGTTTTAAAATAAGTTCATCGGCACATTTAGTACTTATCAACACAGTTTATGAGGTTATTTCTTCGTAGGTAAAGATTTGAAGTCGTACTCAATGAATTATGAGGCAGTAATTGTGTATGTAAGTTTTTACAGCGAATAATCACGACTCGTCCGCCGCTAAGTCAAGGTTGGATTTAATTCTATGACTTGAACACCGACTTTGTATGAATGTTGGCACAATCTTATTTCTTCAGCCTTTCTGTTAAGTATTTATACCTATAAGTACGTTGTTAACTATTGTTAATTATATAATAAGTCTCAGCAGATTATAAAAAATTTACGACTTTTTAGATTAACGTTTACCTTATACCATCAATTATATTAGATTTTATTATTTAAGCTTTAACGATATTATATTTATTAAAAAATAATTTTCTAGAAGGTCAAATATAATGTGAACTGTGAACGAAAAACAGTTGTTACTTTAACTATTAAATATGCCCAATAGAAATCAAATAATAATATGTATGAAACAATTAATTCCATTAATACCAAAAAATATAAAATAAATGACACTTTGGGAAAGTCAATAATGCAAAACTCCACAAAAACAATTTCTATAATAACTAAGTCATTTTCTAAATTTTTTTTATTTACAATCACAATCAGGGGAAAAAAACTAAATTAGTCATAATCGGAAATTTACTATAAATGTAATATTCTTTAAAAATCTTAAAAGGAAACTTATATGCGCAAGCGCTTAATAGCCGTTATTAAAAGACTTCAACGAGCTTTGTATATGACACATCAAGTTAC
This sequence comes from Cyclargus thomasi, assembly GCA_026546445.1. Classification (NCBI taxonomy): domain Eukaryota; kingdom Metazoa; phylum Arthropoda; class Insecta; order Lepidoptera; family Lycaenidae; genus Cyclargus; species Cyclargus thomasi. The sequence goes on from JAOTAV010015922.1 coordinate 6,605, forward strand.
GAGGCCGCGGTTGGGTTCTGTTGGGTTTTTCACAAACCTGATACACTTACATGTTGCACCTTAAATACTTAAGTATCGTGTTACACGAAAGACAATCTGAGGCCCGTATTCTTCGATCAAATATAAATAAGATGCACAGATGCCTTCAAAATTTAATAAAATAATGGCATCAAGACTATATGACACAAAACAACTTAAATCAAAATTAAGTGTATTGAAAAATAAAACATAACTTAACGAGTTAAAGCTCACAATCGTACATAAGTTAAAACTGCGGTGTCGGAGCGACTAGGAGAGGAATAGCGCTTAAGCGGTTTTGCCGGTGCCACTTTTTAGACGGCAGCTGTGAAACTATAATTTTTGATTTGTGAATATCAAAATTTTGGAGACGCTGTTTTTATTCATAAAAAAGAACATATATACGGTCGAATTAAGAAACCTCCTGCTTCTTTTTTTAAGTCGGTTAAAAAGAACTTTATGAATGAAAACAGCATCTCAAATGTTTTTGATCACGATCTTAAGATTAAGTGCTGACTATAATAACGGGTCTTAAAGTCTTTCTAGCTACCGTATAATATGTTTCAGTGGTTAAGAAAATGTCACGCGTCTTATTTTCGAAGTGTTAAAATGGTTTGGCTACTTTAGTACTTAAGTACAGTGTATTATTTCGTAAAAATTAAAAAAGTATTTTTAATATTATTGTTAAGTTGGAAACCAATGCACGAGAGAACAGGGCAAGGGAAAATATGAAAATCTAAAGGGTTTTAAGCAAGAAGGTAGGATGGCTAAAGTGAAACGTTTACATAACTTGCTACCTACTTTGCTGCTAAATACCTAATATAGTTTTATTTTAGGTAATGGAGGATTATGTGATGTTGGATGTATTCGAGTTATTATTCTTGTCACAAAATTAGCCATTACGTCAAGATCAGACAAAATCATTTTGCGCCGCATCATACCTTGTAAATTACATTTATATGGCGTCGGCACTTATCATGTTGATGGATAGACGTACGTTTACTGTCAGCTACTGGTTAACCCTTTTTTAGTTGTTTTACTTAGAACACCTGCAAACCGACCTTTATTTCGTTCACATTTAGGTTTAAACAGATGTAAAATGATCCCGAACAAATAGTCTCTAGGAATCGTGACTTCAACTCAGCCTCAGTGCCTTTACTTTATCGCTGAGATACTATTATTAGCCGTGAGTATCTATGGTGTTATACAAGTTATGTTAGCAGTCTAGCCTTTAGGTACTGTGACGTCACAATCGGCTATTTAGAACTTTTAATATTTTATATGAAAATTTGTGCCAACTTAATGGACTATACTTGTGACTTGACCCCTTGAAATCGTGTCGTGTGAAAGTCCATGCAACGTTATGATTTTTTAGGTGTCTATGGTGGCGTTAGGGGGGAGGGGGGTCACAGATAGTACCACGCTATTGGTGGATATTGTGCGCCGATTGTTTCCGTAGAGAAAACTTAAACTTGTGTGCGGCCTACGAATCATTTTATTGGTGTAGTCCATGGAACTGTTATACCTGTTTTGTTCGTTTACGATATAACCGCTAGTAAAACGTAAAAATAGCATAATGCAGGGCCAAGGCCACGCCCTGTCAGTCCACCGGATATCCGGCCCGCAGTCCCATATCGCATTTCACCCGCGCCAAACTAATGAGCTATTACATAAATTGCATTTTCACTAACAAAACAAATTATAAGCGTCCTTTTCCGCATACCTTATATTGCGTGAAAATTTGTCTACTACTGCTGTCTACTCTAAGAAAAGTAGGGTACTTTTCTTTACGAATTTCTTTTTTACATTGGTGCTTGCTTACCTGTTGGATTTTCTAAATTAAATAGTAACGAGTAACAGTGTAGAAAAGTAGAGCATTTTTACCCGGCTGCGCCAGAAGGAGGGTTGTGTTTTATGTTATTGTGGCTCAAGATTATGCTTTGCCAAACTCTTTAGATCAAATTATGGAAAGCGAAATTGTAACCTTAGAGAAGGTTGGACCCAATTTTACAAGTGTAACATTAAAAACATACGACTTTTAAACGGCCCTACGTATCTGCCCCTCTAAAAAGGCCACTCAGCAATATTGCTAAGCGCAATTCACTTTGTCATTTTTCTTGCAAATAATTAGTTATTTTGCAAAACAGTAATTACACAATTAATTTAAATAAATTTTGAAGTTCGTTACTTGTTTATCCAAACTATTCGATATTTTTTAACAAAATGTACTAAAATAAATTGCAGAGCAATTTCTATTCAATAATGTTATTAGGACCTTTTTAGGCCTTCTGTACTGCGAATGTATGTTATATGTCAATATATCAATTCAAGGCCTCTATTTTCTAACATTTTAATTATTTTGTATCATACATTATATTTGTACAGTTGTAATGTTGTATCTTTGTTTAATAAATTGTTCCATTAACCGTCTAATACATAAAATTGTTATCAGTAGCGCCAGAGTGAAATTTCATCGCGGAATGTTATCATAAGATAAGCGATATTTGACAATAAATATACACAGTGTTATCAAGGTGATCGCTTTGAATACACTATGCTGTAACGCGACTTTGTTTGCTGTCCATCTCAGCCCTTACGGCTTAGTCAAATATTGAAATAGGTGTTTTTAGACTGGAAGTTTTTTTTATATTCATGACTACGTTATCAATTTGATCTTTCTTTGGATTTTTTAAGCTAAGAGCTCTTATTAAGGGTTAGGTAAATAAGGGACGCAATTAAAAATACCGTGCAGCGTACAGAAACTACAGGTGATATTGAGTATTTAGGTAGTGTATGTAATGACAACGTAATTAACGTTGCGCGAATTACAGATTGATTGCTTTGCACCATCTTCTTTGCGAACATCCCATATTTATATAAGTTCTCATAAAAGCGAAACGACACAACGTGACCGTTTTATTCACTTCACTGGCTTCACAAGCTTCATGAAGGCTTAAAATAAACTGCTATGGTCGTTAATCGACAAGATCATTGTGCAAGCATCCGCACAATCGTTCGTGGTACTTTGTCAACGAGTTGATCAAAGGCGACCATAGATAACAATCGGCGACAGACCCGAGTATGCTGTAGGGAGTTTTGGCGGGAAGTGAAAAAACGATGTTGTGTTTTTGTATTTCTTCGTTAAATTTTGTTGTTTCGGGTTTTAATGCGTTATAGTGATAGAATATCAACCATTTAATATTCGATATCATGCACAAGTGTGAGCAAGTGATGCAACTTCAAGGAACGTCCTATTTTTTGTATGCCTCCAAAACTACATTCGAAATTTTAGTAAAGCGTCTACCTTTGACTTTGACTAGACTTTAGACTTGACGATATTATGTAACGTTGCTAAAAATATTATTGGAACAAGGAAATTGATGTCCCGCTTTTACTTGACACCGGCCAAGGTTATATAGCCGTAGTGCCATATAAAGATGAAAGAAAGAGTATGCTCTACAAGATCGTGCTCGCTGTCATCGTCTGTAAACGCCGATTATAAAGAGTGATGAAGAGGAGTCATCAGATTCACGCTTGTAAAACGTCAGTTCTATAGAACATGAAGTGTCTAACGTCGTGCTAAAATTTTTAAACTGGACTGATTTAGGATCCAAATCAATCTCAAACGATCTACCTATGAGGCAGCATGACAGTTGACTTTGTCTGGCCTTTGTGTCGCGGTCGAATGGTCCGATTAGTCGCGGCCGCCGGCTGACACGACAGATCGCTTTTGTTTCGGCTCTCGTGATGTCCACCGTGACAACGCTTTGTTCATGTGATCACGTATTGTCTGTGGTTACCCTTATTTCATTTACGCTATTTATGTACTTTAATTTTTCCTGAAAGGTAAACCTAGAGTCTATAGTAAGTAGCTGCCAACAAGTGGTTTGGGAACCAACTAAGTAGTTTGCTTAGCTAATACCTAAGGTGTACCATATTAGAAATACATAAGTAATAATAAATATTTTTGATAACCGCTGTCGATCGTGACGACACAGAAGATGCAGTGGTGGGTCAGATCCCGTTTAAAAAAGCTTTTTGTGATTTTTTCTCCTCCTATCACACATTTTTGTGACATCATACACGCATCATGGTACAAAATAGATCTATGAAATATATCTTCCAGAAACCTGTTGGTAGATCATTTGAAATCCGTTAAGACATATTAAATACGTACCTACTATACATAATACTATACTTAAAGTTGTAAAACATAACTCTCCTTTTGGGGAAGTAGGGTGACAAAATTGCTGATCAGAGCTAAATATTCCGTGTAGACAAGTGCTAATTGTTACGTTTGGGACACTTAACACGTCTAACACGGCGCGCTGAAATTATTTATTTTAATAATTTTCCACCTCTCAATGCCACTGGAATTGTAGAGCGGACACACAGAACTAAATCTTATTGACGACCAAGCAAAAAATTGCTCGCAAGCATTTAAGTTATTTTAGTTACAGTAACCCCCTTATTCATAAAAATATTTAAGCAACGTTTAACTAATCAAAGTTTGCTGTCCCTTTCTGTCGTGTGAGATTTTCAATAACTATTCCAGAAAGGGACAATGAACGTTGATTAGTTAAACATTGCTTAAATATTTTTACGAATAACCCCCTTAAAAGAATAGGAATATTTTTTTACCGTGCTTTAGTTATGTTGTAATCCATTCCTAGGCTCAAGAAACGTTTATTTAGTATTTAGGTAATGTGTACCCATTTATTTGAAAATTCATACTTCTATACTAATACTATAAACGCAAAAGTGTGTCTGTCTGTCACCTATTCACGCCGAAACAGCTGAACCGATTTTGCAATATTGAAATTTGGAACGGAGGTACTTTGAGTCCCAGGATACTTTTTACTCAGGATACTTTTTATTCCAAAAATTCACGGTTACCCTGCTATAAACGAATTTTGCGACATCTTCTGATGTTTAAATAAATTTTATAACATTCTTGATTATTTCAAGACTTTATTACTCTTATTGCGAGTAATTCTGATTTTCTTTCATATGCGAAATCCACTTTGCATAAATAATTAATATTACAAGAACTGACAATTATTTTCTGAATTTATGATAAAAGATTTTCAATAAATTCAGTTATAAAATTAAATGAATTATCCATACAATTAAAAATGTTTACTGTTAGCCACTTTAGGTAGCACTTTGAATTAAGTGTAGTATTTTACTCTTCAATGTTTTGCGTTTGAGAATTTGTCAACAACGGTAATATGTTATTATAGTTCTCAATTTTTTTTTTAATAAAATAAGTGTTGATACTATATATACATCATAGACTGTCTGGAGCGATTTTGAAGAAAATTACCTACTGCTAGCATAGCTAGACTATAATATTAGAACTAGGTACTTTTACTCCATTTTTTAAACCGCAATTATTTAGTCACATTATGATAAAAATAAAATTAAAAAAGTAACATGTCATAATGTAGATAATATTTAGATTTCTTGGTAGTGTGTTTGGCCCGCCAAAAATCCCTTCGTAGAGTTATGACATGAATTAGGTTTTATCTTATCTTTGTTAATACTGTCTAACGTTTTTATAACACTCTCACCATTTGCCACGAAAATGTTACTGGCGAGAATAGTAATCGGTTAAAAATATCCTACACAAGAAATAACAGATAGTTATATTATGATTTGTACAATGTAAATACTTTGCCCCTTGATAAAATATATGTATAAAATATTTTGGCTCAGATATTTTGCCAAAATGATAAAACGTAAGTTATTCAAATTCAAATGAGTTTATATAAATTAATAAATATCTTAAATTAACGCACTTACCCGGATTAACTTTAAGGCAGGGAGGACTATTGGGTTAATTCACTACACTCTCGCAAAGTTTCGGTAGCCGGTAGTTTTGACCGCGGGCGAGTCACGACCAACTCGTTTGCGTTTTTGAAATCATTTGACTGTATAATTTGAGCGAGCCGCGCCGTAGGCTCGTAGGCCGTAGAGCCGGTCGTAGCGAGGGAAAAACCAACACAGATTAGTTGCAACAGCGCCATCTGTTGTTCAGTGGAAAGTTTTTTTTTGTAGATTCAACCTTTTTTCGCTGACATACAAAATATATTTTATGTTCTTTACGTAAAGCGTCGGAAACAATACCACCATTAAAATTTTCATAAAAATAAGTTAAGAATCCATGAAACTTAGCTACGACAACAAAAAACGTATACTGTGTGTAAAAATAATGAGAGTGCTGATGAGTTGTCGACGTAGAGTTCTTGCTTTGTTAGATATTATAATCACTTCGAATTTGCTATTGTATGAGTTAACATTAAGCTCTTAACCCTCTTTAATAAATAAAAGATTTAAAAAATATATTAAGCTCTTGTGACTAAATTTACTATTGTATGCCTAAATAAAGCGTGGTAAAAATCATTTAAGGCGTCTTTGATTGCCAAGTTCGTAATTTTTATTAGGTTATTTTCTGGCAGTTCACCTTATAGATTATATATTGGTATTTTAAAGTAGGGGAAGGGTGTTTAATTTAAAGAAAAATCTGTAATATTGTGACACTTATTATTACCATAGGTCCTATTACATTGATATTGTCTTAAATCTTAATACAAATATAACTTTTAATTTAAAAGGCATACCTATTTGACATAGTTTTACATGTGTAGATAGTACATTTCGTCCGATCTGTATACAGTAATATATCCAACATAATTGTGACGAGAAACATACACTATATATAAATTAAAATAGTCACAGCTAGACATAATAAAAGTTAAAATTACTGTAAGTAATGAATATTCACAAATCAGCAAACTATGTATATAAAAGAAAGAACATCTTTCCTACTATTTCATACAAAACATTCTCAAACGATTTCATCCACGAATCTAAGCTTAGAAAAATTAAAACCTAACGCAAATACTTAAAACTTATTTGGATTAATATTCCTGTCTCTTTGAAACACAGATCTATTTAAAATTTCACCAATTACTCTATAGGTCCTCGTGTGCGTTAAGAGAGTGCCCTCAACGGGTGGTCTAATAGCCTGCATGTATTTTGACGTTCCCCCGTTCGACGGAATACCGCCTAACGCAGTGTTGCTCTTATAATAACACGAAACGAGCACGCCATGTTACGGGCACACGCTTAACACAGCGGATGGCCTTACACTTAATAACCAGTGACAATATTTACAAATATAATTAGTGTAATTAACTATTAAAATGCTACACTTCTTCGAGATCCGCCGAGAACCGAGTCGGGGTTCCTTTAGGTATATCCTTTTTGGGTGACGGTTCTTTGGGTGCTTCTGAAAACAACGTATCAATTGTTATAATAATATCATAAAATATAACGAACAAAAATATCTTGTCCTTATGGCAGGACAGGAATGTCAAAATACAAAATTTCAAACTGTTGTCAGCCCAAAGTAGTAAAAAAAAGTTTCTTAACTATATCGGACACTTTTATTTACACTTAAGACACGGTTAATATATTATATACTTCTTCAAACGGCCTGATGATTGTGAAATTTGCGACACTAATGTAAAACAATAATATTAAATTGTACAATATCTGCTGACAATCAAATAGCGTAATCGCTGGGTGCAATCTGGCTGCATCGTTGCAAAGTAGGCCATTTGACATCGTAAATAACCACTTTTTGGACACAGTATTTTGACACGCGTCAAATAATATAGGTAAAATTAGACTAAATTAATATTGTTGATGTGCCAAAATGAATAAAATGAATACTACTAACCGCTTGTTTCGCCCACTAACGTAGACCTAATATTAGCTGGATCTGTTGTTGGAAGTTTAATACCCTGCTTCAACACCATTGTTCCATCCTATAACAAAAGTTACAGCTAAGTGTTGCTTAAGATACAATAAGCATAGTATTCTAAGATATATTTAATCTGATTGATTTGATAAAACATATTGTATTTTTAACCGACTTCCAAAAAAGGAGGAGGTTTCTCAAGTCGACCGTATATTTGTTCTTTTTATCACAATGTCTCACAAACAGTAGATTTACTTATAAGTCGACATACTTTAAGACGGCACAACTCTTTAAAATAATTCAACACACCTTCATTTCAACAAGTCCTTTCTTAGCCATAGCTTCTACTTCCGCTCGAGTCATCACAATTTTCTGGACCTTCACGACCTTCTTTCCAATTTGCATTTCACACAGGTCGCCTGATGGGATAGCTGAAATTAAATTAAATTAATGAAAAACATTGTACAATGCATTTATTATATTAGGGAATGTTGTTTTAATAATAATAATAAATCACTGTAATTTACACGTAAAAACACATGCCCAAGAAACATTGATGATAAGTTTTATGTACTAAATAACGTTGTACAATCAGAGAAGTTGAAACAGAAACAGATCGTGAGTCTAAGTAGTTTGGTCGGGTTATGACAAACTCAGCCGACAGATCACGACATACATGGAATTGACATATTCGGACCAAATGACGTGGGTCCGTCAAGTGGCTCTCTTTCAATTTCCTGCAATATACTATCAGAAAAAGTTGATTCATAGCCAGATTGCAGATCTAAGTTAGTTGCATTAAATCAACCCAGCCGATAGATCACGACTTATATTCCGACAAAATTACATAGGTCCGAAAACTGGCCCTATATCAATTTCTTTGATGGTACATAAAATACTTACGTCTAGCATTAGCTGGTAAAGGCAGCGGTTTCACTCCAGGCGGTAAAGCTTTCACAGGCACCTGAAAAAAAAAACGTTCATAAAGTACTTACTTTATATTATCATGTTAATTATCTGAAAGTTTCCATATTTACTGTTGCTGACCAACGACATTTATTGCTATGCGGATGATAGTACAGGTGATACCGGCTCCCCTAATGTTTCTCGGCCAAATGTCACTGAGAGACGAAACAAACTTGTGTCTGAAATAGAGAACTCGTTGAAGAAAGTCTGAGTGGGATAGACTTAATTTAGTTCCCCCATATGGATACTGTTCTCATCTCTGGGCAGGGGCACCTAAATACCAATTGCTGTATTGCAGTACGATTTTCGCGTAACTTTCTGCCTCGCACAGTAAAGCTCTGGAATGGACTATCTCCAGCAGTATTTCCGGACCGCTACGACTTACCTATCTTCAAGAAGAGAGCGTATTCCCTCTTAAAAGACCGGTAACGCACATGCAACCCCGATGTTGCGAGTGTCTATGGGCCGCGGTAGTTGCTTTTCATCAGTTAACCTGTTTGCTGGTTTGCCCCCTTATTTTTATAAAAAAAAATAAATGTTTGGATGTTCGTGTGTCAATCAAGTCTAAAATACTAAACGTACATTTAACAAAATTTTGTATAATAAAGTCGATTGTGTGCACGGCCCTATGTGTGGTTAAGCCTTTTTACCCGGGCGGCGCTTCCCGCGTCGCTGCTGGCACGCACGAACACATAGGGACGCGTGCACAACTTTGTTGTATACATAACATACATAACACGTCTTATTCTGTGTCTAAAAATATAGGGTAGCTTTTATTCCGATTAAATGTTTCCTTGGGACAATAGTTAAGCAATTATAAAATACCTTTTTGAGCGTCTGTCCGCCTGGATAAACTAACATAGGTGGTGACTTCATTTCGGGGGTGCTGATTGACGGCTGTAACAAAAAATGTGAAAATACTATGACTGTTTTCCTTAAGGATTCTAGATACTGCCAATAATATGTATATTAGAATATAATAATAAACATAACACTTCCTTAGTTGTAACTAGTGATGTGCCGGATCATTAAAAGTGTATATCCGCAGATACGGATCCGGATATTGCGTATCAAGATCCACGGATAAGGTTTCAGGTTTTCATTTCCTTGTTAAATCGGCGTCATTTCAGTATAAATATAGCTTTTTAGTATCATTGAGTTATGTTCTATGGCATAGTAACTTACAACCAAATTTTTTTCTAATACTAAGGTGCTAAAAATTTGACCTAAAGAAATAAAAAATATTCAGAAACCATATTTTACCCGCGGCGTCGCTCGCGTGTTTTGGCCACATAGTGTTTTTCTAAAACCAAGAGTAGCTTATATTACTTTCCATCCTTTTGACTAAATTTACGTTAAAAATCAAGTCGAGTAATCAAGTAGTTTTGAAATCTTTCTACCTATACAGAATGTAACAAAACTTAGCGCCCCAGCCAAGTGAGTTTGCTCATAATTTTTTTAGCTCTGCTACCTTTACTATATATATGTGAATATTCCATAACCTTAAGCGCTATCACTTAGTTTTTACACCCTGTAACCTGAATCCACTTCATCCCATCAATTGGAAATTAATCCAGGAAAAAGATGCGGTACAAGACTCGCGGGAAAATTGACGGATCCGAATACGGATACGAATAATATTTTCTCTCGGATATCCGCGGATACGGATATCCGGAATGTCACTAGTTAACACAGTGGTAGTTAAAAAATAGGCATAACTGCCTTCTTAGACAATGAACCAAAAGCCCACCTTATTCGCTTCCAGCAAGTTTTTCAGCTTACTACTGCTTGCTTCTTCCTTCTCTTTCGTCTCCTCTTCCGATTCTTCAGATTCTTTAGATTCTTTTTTTATTTTAGATGGTCTGTGAAAAAATCAATTATTGAATTTAATAAAAAATATGATACTATTGAATTTAATAAAAAATATGATAATTTATTCATATTCTGGCGATGGTAAAACAGGCTTAGACTTGGGGTGGGAGTGGCTATTGCCCTTAGGAAAATTAGAAACAGAATATTCAATATTCCCTGTATAACAGGGAATATTGAATATTCTGTTTTTTGATCTGAAAAATTCTAACCTAATAACTAGTAAACCTATCGGCGGGGAGGCCGATTTTTTCTAATCAGAAATCCTTATGTGTGCCCTTATGGCTGCACCTTAATAGGTATTATTGTTATAAGTTAAATACTAAATGTGTCAGCATTCTTAAATAGAAAACAAATTAACAGTATTAACTAGAAAACAAATCTAAGTACATATACTAAGCAAATAATTTGTTATTTCACCCACTAATAACAGCACACTTACACAGGCGCGGCGTCTTTCCGCGGTCGTCCGCGTTTCCTGGCGGGCGTAGCATTGGGCGTGGCCGCGGGCTTCGGAGATTGCTTTATACTCGACCGCCTGCCGCGCGGACGGGACTGAAACAGGATGTATTGCGTTTATTATATTAATTATTATAGTTGCCAATTTCATTATAAAAAAAAATTGAATGATATTTTTATTAAAATATTTTCATCAAAATAAAGGCATAACTTATATATTAAGATCTAATGAACACCAATGTTTGACAGACACTTGAGCCGGACGAGACAGCAGCAACGGTAATTATTTTGACTAATTGCCTGTCATAAAAAAATCTCACCTCAACTTCAGTATATTCCTCATCATCATCATCCTCCGTATCGTCATCCGACTCAGCCTGCGGTTTGTCACGCACCATCTTAGCGTAGTTCTTGATCTTGGACGGTCGCGTCGAGCGCCGGACGATGTCGTCAGTACTCTTGTCGCTCGAGTTGCCACCATTTTTGAGTAGTGACTGAAAAATTTACAAAAATAATGCAATACTGCAGTACTGTACAAAAATGTATAATAATGGAAATGCCTGTCAATTATAATCTACGTCATATTGATAACGTGGTTAAGATTTAATAATAGCAAAGAACAATCAATCACCTTTGATTCTTTTTCTTCTTTTTCGTTTCCGTTGGTTTTAGGTTCTTTCTCTTTAACTTCTTTGGGCTCTTTATTTTCTTTAGTAGGCACTTTCTTAGACACGACTCCTTTTGCAGACTTCTTTTCTTCACTTGACCTAGACAAAACAAAAGACTTCGACTTAGCTCTAAATGTTAGACGACAATAAAGTGTCACGACACGACGCGGCACTTAAGTTTGGTTTAAATTTATTAATCACATTTTATGTACATAATGTTGTAAATAACTATCAATTAATAGCTATCAATAAACTTTATAAAATATAAAAAAATGTTACTTTAATTTGGGTGTAGAAGTGTGTAGTGGCCTCCTATTTTTTAGGTTGGCCTCGGTCGGTTTCGCTGGAGTCTTTGAAGGGTTGGTCTGAAATAGATAAAAGTTATGGTTAAATCACTGTAGATTAGTATGTTTAGCCTGAAATATAGGTGATACTTGGGACATAAAATAATTTACGAGTGAGTTTAATAGAATCCGACTATGGATTTTTTTAAGGGGTAAGACTTGCCTAATTTGCCCTAAAAACAATAGATGATTTTTACACATTATCCAGGGTGCAATTAAATTCTCCGTCCAATTTTTTTAATGGTTGTCATTAGGAGACTCAATTAAACAAAAATAATTGGTTGTCATTTTTTTTTCAAATAACTTATTTTATCAGAAATATCTTTTGCCGTGTGAGAGCCATGCTCGCACGCACACACATCGTTTGTATCTAATTGTTGTATTTATAGGTAAACTTTTAATGTCTAATTGTCATGATTTTAGTACTGAGTAATTATAAGACAAAAAATACGCGTGTTTTTATTTTTAACAAGGGCAACATATCGAAATTTGGCCGGTAGGTTGAATTGTGCCCTGTATATTATTATTACTTTTCGCGACATAAAATGTGAGACAGTGTAAAATTTTTACCCGTTTCAGATCTTGTAATTCTTTCTCCAGGAGTCGTAATGTTTTATCTCCTACGCCGGTACTGCTTTCGACTTTTACCAAGGGCTTTTCTGTCTTCACTGTTACAGCTGCAAAGTTAAAATCACGTTAAATTAAAAAATATTAAACAATATGCATTATTCGCTGGGTGCAAACTAGTTGCGTACAGCGCGCACGGTAGCAAAAAAACCGGCCAAGTGCGAGTTGGACTCGTGCACGAAGGGTCCGTACCAGTACAGAGCAAAAAATTAGGAAACGTATTACTCTGTATGCTCTACTATTACTGAATGTTTTAAATTTATAAAATATTAAAAATTTATATCAAGGTTTTAAATTTATAAAAAATATATATATTTATAAAAGAAAAATGAACAAAAACATTGTTGACATGTAATGTCATCATCCATGGGATTTGAACCATAGCCTCCTAGCCGATCCGCGCGATCAAAATAACAAAAGACGTGTTTGGTATATTAGAGCTACTCTTAAATACATAATTTATTTTGTTTTTAGTATTTACTGTTATAGCGACAACAGAAATACATATTCTGTGAAAGTTTTAACTCTCTAGCTATTACCGTTTTTGAGATACAGCCTGGAGACAGACGAACGGACATACAGACGGGCAAATATCGAAGTCTTAGTAATAAGGTTCCGTTTTTACCCTTTGGGTACGGAACCTTATAAAGGAACACAGCAGCCACTTGACATCTCAAATCACTTTGATTTCTTCACGGTATTTTGACAGTAGCCTACAATATGCTATATGAAAGTATAACATTTCTACCTTCAGTCGGTTGTTCTGGCTTTGATTTAGGTTCCTTATCTTCTTCAGACCAAACTATATCCAGTATCTGTGGATAAAAGTAAACAAACATTATTGTACAATAATATTTTACTCTATAAAAACACGAACACTTTGAAGTAATAGAGACTGTCCTATTTCCTTTTCCTGATCTTAACTTTATCGACCAAAAATCATAATGTATGGGATTATATTCATACACACACTTTTACTCCTTACATAATTTTTTTAGCTTTTCGGACTCAAACATAATTGAAGACATAAGTGGAAGAATCGGGTAACTATCATTTTAAAAACTGCCGGATTTTTGCAAAAATGAAAGCTTGAGGACCGGAAAAATGTTTTGAAATTAAAATAATGTACATTTGATGGACAGCTATATAGATAAGCTAGATAATGATAACGCATAATGACAAGATTTATCAAAATTTGATGGAAAAAATGAGCTTTTTCTGGAATGTTGTAAAATGTTAGTTTTCCACTTCATCCACTTATGTCTTTAATTTTAAGAAGTATCATTTAGTTGTTGTATGTATGTTTTTAATACGCAAAACACTGTAAATCAGTAAAATAAAATGTAACAAAATAATCAACTGATTATTTAAATAATTATTCATATACCTGAGTATTGCTTTTCTTCACTGGAGGTTGGGGCGGCTCGCTGGGTATTTCTATCTTCTCTATGGCAACTGGTACAGCGGGCTTGTATATTGTTTGCTCCGACAGTATTGTGATTGGCGGTTTCTTTATTACTGTTGTTGTGGTTGTCATTAGAGTTTCTATTGGCGGTGCTTCCACTTCACTCTCTAAAAAATGAAAATATGGATGAGACCTTACACTAACAAAGGAGTTTTAAATTAAAAAATAAGTAAAGATTGTTACCTTCAGAATGAGCGCTTTCAGGTATATTTTTACTCTCGTTTGACCCCTTTATCTGAAATTACAGAAAAACGATATAAATACATAGGTATTTCACTCTATAACAATATACATAAAAATATTTTGTCAACATACCAAAAATTCGTCAGGTTTCTTGATTTCTATGACCATGTTATTCTCATCCTCTTCTTTAACTAAACAAAAAAAAATAAGTATAAAAACCATTGCCACATTATGATGAGCATTTTTATTATTTGCATATATAATTACAGGTTTTTTAATAATTATTTATTACTAGTTGTTAATACGTAATAAATTACTCCCCCATAGGATAGGCCTCGGCTAGTTTAAGGGACCGTTAAATTAAAAATTTGTAAAAATGTTTTTGGTAAATAAAAATTGTATTTGCAGTTATTTAAGTAACTGACAGAAAAAGTTCAAAGACAAAAGATTCCCACCGTTAATTGCATTTTCTTCGTCCTCATCCTCCACTACCATTTCTGCTGACTCCTGTTGGACTTCCTGAAATATCATACACCATGTTGAGGGTTTTTGCCGAAACCATTATTATGCTAGGCAGTGCCATTTGCGCAACAGCTTCCCAAAATAATTCTGGCGAATACTACGGGTTAATCAACGTAAGTTGGCACAAAACTTGATATAAAACGCACAATTTCGTGCCAAGTTATTTCCGACAACAGAACCAGTAAACGAACTTTCTGACAAATCAAATACCAGTAATTTTATCTTCAATATATACCAGAGCTGCATAAACGTTTTGCTGCTTACATCAGATTTTATTTGGTATAATAATAATGCATTACCTGTTGCATTTCCTCCTCGTGAGCGTGGATCACGTGGAGATCGAGTTTCTCCCGCGCAGTGAACACCAACTCGCAGTAGTCACACATAAACTCATCGCCTGTAAACAAGAAACACCTATTTAGAATATACTAGTATTTGAAATTATAATTAGCAAATTAAAAAAAAAATCAACTTTATTGTTTAGATTTTGTGACTATTTTTTGCACTATTTCTGTGCTACAAAAGCATACTCCTTGCTACAACAAAAACCTTTTATACAGGCCTTTTTATACTATTTTATATTATAATCCTTCACAATAGATAACAAATGAACAAATGAATACTCGATGACTACGTAAAAGACATCATTAATTCTGGAACATTTGACATAGTTGCCGGCCAGAAAAAAAGTGTGATATTTGGATAGAGTAGATCATTCTAATAATTTGTTACTATCGGACAAAATCTGTGTACCCAATAGTTACGGTGTTACAAGACATTACAAAAATGGATTTCATCTAACCAAATATTATACTTTTTCGTCTAGCCGGCAATTATGTCAAATGGCCCAAAAGTGAGGCGTGAATGAACTCCTTTTAGTAAGGAAAAATTTTACAGCGCCTCTAGCGGTCACCTGAGGCACTAAAACTCCCATACTAAAAACTTACGTAGTCGATCGAGTAACGACAAATACTATTGCTGCAAATTCATGATAGACCTACTGTAATGCATGCACAATACACACTATACAAATCAAATCTTATTATGAAACTTAACATGAAAACTGAAATTGCACATGCATACCCATTTTTTTAATAATAATTATGTTGTAGACTGCGATCTGTAATATTTTTCTAAATGAAACAATAAACCGTACATTTTGTCACGTTATTGTTATTTTCATTCCCTCTAACTTCATTCGCAGCTTCCCAACAAGTCCTGTTGTGTCTCGTGCTGGTATCTGGTGTGATGATGAAAATGTCGCAACCTACGAATTGTTTTTCTTCTACAACTTGTTTCAATCAAATATTTCAGGTGACGACCACCACCGTCAACCCCAAGCCTTTATTTCAACCCGTATTTTTGGCAATTTCAAGATTTTTTTCCCATTTTGGTAAATACTATCCCAAGTTTTACAGCAGCGCAGCTCATAAGAGGTTTAATTTAGATACATACTTAGAAAAATAACAATTTTTTGTCCATACCAATTGCATTTCAAGTGACATTCAAGTCAAACAGCATATGATTGTGTAAGAATTTTTATTAATAAGCAATTAAAGCCTCATTTTAAGTGTTAGCTACATGCAAAGCATTTGATGCGAGTGTCTGGACTTGTTGGGTGATTATTCACTCATCCATCTCTACATATAAATGCATAACATTTTGTGCACAAAATAATACAAATATCGTACCCATATCTTTAACTCATAAAAAACACTTGATAACATGCTTAACACCTTAGCCCGGCCGCAATTATGAGAATTTCTGATAATAATAACTCGGTCACATGCCTGACACCATACTGGGTACCTATGAGAAATTTATGATGGCATGCGGGGTCAACAACATGTGGCAGTAACGCGGCAAGCGTCGTTTGAGTAACACAAATAAAAGTTGTATATTTACAGACGCACGCACACATAGGGCCGCGCTCACAACTGAGTTGACTTATCTGTAAGCTGGGTCCCCTAGACTCGACTAGATCACGTGACATTTTTTTCGTTCGTCTATGTCAATCCCATACAAAAACACGCCAAGCGATTATTATCGTTTTGTCGCTGCAAGTGCTAAATTCCATATGTGTTTTTTTTTTTTCGTTTTTTCGCTAAAAATAATGTCAGTTTCGTTTTGCACATTCTGATAAAACCATTTTTGTAATATATCATGTTGTGGTATCAATAATGTTGTATTTTTTTTATTTTCAATCCAATTACATGTTTTTTTTAATTCCCACAACCTGACCAAAATCACATATGGAGCTTGGTACTCGCAGCGACGGTTTACGAAAATCGCTTGGCATGTTTATATATGGGATTGACATTTTCGAACGACGACTAGATCACGTGACTTATCGTTAGACAATGTCAATCCCATACATAAACACGCCAAGCGTTTTTCGTAAATGATAATCGCTTGCCACTTTTCTACTTCAGATCTCTCATCATATGCGGTCGGGCTACCACTTACCGGTAACATGTGACTTGATGTGTGTGGTGACGGCGTCGACGTCTTCGAACTTTTCCTGGCAGAGCGGGCAGGTGAGGCTCTGTGTGGCGTGTATGGCTGAGTGGTATATGAGCTCGTCCTGCGTGCTGAACGTAACGTCGCACTGCTCGCACCGATACTGCTCGCACCGGTACTCCTCCGAGCGGGCCTCGTTGCGGTGACGCACGCGCAGATGCCTAAAAATTGGCATGATATAGAAACAAAATTATATTGCCTACTTCACTTTTAGTAGTTATAACTAGTAGCTGCACTAATCAAAATCACTTGTCCTTTATTATATATTATATATTAAAGGACAAGTGTCTATTACCTCTTTACGCCCAAAACCCTAATCGACAGAAATTTGTTATTGAGATAATCCCCGATAAAACATGCTTTAAAGGTAATAAGCTAGGCCTTATTACTTAATTTTATATACCACAAGCTTTTGCCCGCGTTTTCGCTCGCATAGAAATAGACACAGTTTTATAATATACCTCGTGTAATGATGTGACTTGATGAAGCTCTTGTCGCAGAACTTGCACGGGTACGGCCGCACACCGGCGTGGCTCCGCACGTGACGCGCCAGCTTTGTCACAGAAGAGAAACCTAGAATATCACACAATATACTTGGATGACGTCATCATCACCGATACCATAATAGACACAACAAACCAGCGTATAGACTTCAAACTGAGTGACAAATCGCGGGGCTACTGCTTTGACAACGCTGTAAGCATACCTCGAAGTGTGAATGACAATTAATCACTATGACATACACATTAACACTGGTCGGTTTTGTCTATTGTGCTAATACGTGTAGGTTACTACGGGGCCCAGCGGTTTAGTCCGCATTTTCTATACGCTTTTCATGACTTCAGGGAGGCGTATTTTCCATGCATGTCTGAATGCATG
>JAOTAV010015933.1:0-24886 GCA_026546445.1 Cyclargus thomasi
AGTTTTTCTTTTTATAACTTTATTTTTTAAGTCTGTATATTGTTAGTATTTATTTTAGTTTTTTAATTTTTAGTTTAACTATAATGATAATTATAGTTAAACTAAACAAACAAAAAAAAAACACATTAAGGTGTAGCTACATTAAATCTTTAAAATATATTTTATTGTCACAATTATAATAAACAATAATCAAAAAACATAGAAGATATAAAGAAAGACTCGAGAATTTTTTGAAGACCGAAATGTTAAGCAAAAGCTTTAGGCTATTATAATTGTCATAGTCGAAAGTGGCGTTAGTAAAGTTCGGCTAGGGTCCCGAATAAAAAGTGGGACCATAGTATCAATTTCTGTGATAGTAC
Source organism: Cyclargus thomasi (assembly GCA_026546445.1). Taxonomy (NCBI): domain Eukaryota; kingdom Metazoa; phylum Arthropoda; class Insecta; order Lepidoptera; family Lycaenidae; genus Cyclargus; species Cyclargus thomasi. The sequence goes on from JAOTAV010015933.1 coordinate 360, forward strand.
ATCTCCAGTGCGATTAACATGTAATTGTGATTCAATATCAATTTAGATTATTTAATTATGATTTAACATCAAAATGACGACCTCTGTGGCTCAGTTGGTTAGCGCGTTGGTAGCTTAAGCCGGGGGTCGCGGGTTCGAATCCGCCGACGGAACAAAATAAAAAGTTTTTCATTGTTCCTGGGTCACGGATGTGTATTAAATATATGTATCATATAATAAAAATCTTAAATATGTGTATAGTACAAAAGTATTAAATATCTTTCCGTTGTCTGGTACCTGTAACACAAGTTCCTCTGGTACTTAGCACGGAGCCAGATCGACGTGGTATAAAGCGTCCATAGATATTATTATATTATTATTATTAACCTGTTAGTTGTAACTTATTAATAGCGTTTAGCGTAAACCGAATTCGCTGGCAAAAGCTATTTACAAAATATGAGTGTAACACTTTTTTTTTTTTTTAATTAATGCGTGACTTTGACACATGATGTGAAAGACTTATGTGAACGTGTTCAAGTAATTGTAGTTAGCGTTTGATCTGGCAAGTGTTTACATACAGTTTATATCGAGAAAAACAACGGATGCAACCGGTGCATGCGAACACTAAACGCCTCTGGCCGACGCCCCGCCCCGCTATCGCCGTCTCGCTCACACACGCCGGAGCGAGCGAGACGCACTACCCCCGAAGCCTCCGTCGAACCTTTTCCGAGAAAAGCCCGCTATTACCGCCAGATTGTTCTCGACTCATGAATGAACCCGCAGGTGCGTCGGGCCCTAATTCTAAGCAAATGACTCTCGACACGCTACCGCCAATTTTCGGCTGCGAATTGCCTTTCGTTCGCCATTTCACCGGAACTTCTGTTTTTTTGGCCGTCAATCATTGCATCAATATTGGCAGCCTCACGCGATAGCCGGGGTTAAAAAAAGATCTCTCGTCTTGCCAGCCACGTAATAATACTGATAATAAACAATATTATCTATATACGTGTGGAATAATTATGCGGTTAAAGATTATTTAAAGGCTAGTTGATGTCCGCATCTTTGTTGCGCGAAAATTTGTATATTAAAACCGTACATTTTCCCAGGATAAAAAGTATTCTATGTGTTGCCTAGGTTTAATAGCAATAAATAAAAAAAATACTTATTCGAATCCGTTCAGTAGTTTCTGAGATTATCGCGTACAAACAGATAAACATACAAAATTAGTGTTCTATTACTGTTCCTTAGCACTAACCACATTGATTATGTTTATTCTGTTATTATTTTGTAAAAATATTAAATGTATACAGACACTCCAATTATACTGTTTTATTATATGTATAGACAACATTTTATAAAAAAAATTTTATGTAAAACATAAGCATTCATTAAACAAGCGGCAAATATAAAAATACACACTATGTTATTTTTAAACGGTACGCTGGCAAAAATTAGGAATGCTATTTTTTAAATTATTATTTTGACATAAAATAACTTGATTCCTAGATTATGGCTACTTTGGTCTTAAAAACAAAAAAAGGTTCCAAAAATTTAGAATTACTCGCGAGCAAACCCACAAGCATAAGCTAGTATATAATAATTTGAAGTAGTAGACTTATTATTGGTAATTAATTTTATTATTGTACGTTAATAGTGATTCGTGACAGAGTTTCACGGAAGCGTCGGTTTTGGCACCGTCCACTCTCCAGTGTAAATATATCGTTCCTAGAGGAACTACTCACTATCTATGAATCACCGAAACGCGTTATCCAATTACATTTACTTTTCTTTTTAACTATTTATTATTTATACCAGGCTTAAAGTTATAAGTTTCAAATTCTAGTCTATCCTGCCCTTTTTACGCCGTGTCCGGTCATTTTGTAGAGTTCTGAGAAAATGTTTCATTCCTGAATATAACTCAAAAGCAAATATTTTATAACTAAAAATCATCATTTAGATTGGTTAAGTTTCTCTATAGACACAATTACATCCATAAGGTACGTCACACAAATTTCATGGTTTTTAGACCCCACCTTTCCGTTTCGTTTAAATTTTTAAGTGTACAATTGCAAATTTTGTGACGTCACAATAGGCCCCTCCCTATCCTTAGAAATGTCAAAAAAAATTAACAAGGGGAGGGTCTGAAGCGCCAGAGCATAGAAAATTACTATCACGCGTTGAAATAAATTATATTTTAAAGAATTAAGCTGACAATTTAATCCTAGTTACTAGTACATTAACACAAATGTTCGAAATACGGATAGACGTAATATAGATATTTGTTCTATTTCACGTAAAAACTAAACCAATGGTAATGAATTTTTGTAACTCTATAAAAAATACAGAGGTACCAGATATTGAAGCTTTAATTACATTAGGTAAATTTTTCTGCTAATAAATATTACAAATTTGTTCCGCCATAAACTGGGTTACACCGACAGTTACAATAACAATAATGTTTGATCTCACAATTAATCATACGTTAAAAGTTCGCCTTTAAACGGATAAACCCGCGTGACACAGCTAGTATAACAATATTGTCTGACCCCATAGTTGATCAAACATTACTATTTACTACTTAACGCGGCACGGCGACCGTACCGTGACCGCATGTCAATAATGTTATCTCCAAAACGCAATAACAAGCATATTGACATAAAGAAACAAGTGGAAGGAGATTAAAATAAGTATGAATATATACTAACAGTTCATCGATAAGGAGTGAAAGCTTTATCAATATAAACATGGCGAAACCGGTCTAGCGCGCTGACTTTATATATACAACATACATATACTGCCCCATTCCTTGGGAAAATATATTACTTCTTCTTTTTCCCTCTCTTTATGTTAATTGGGGGGGCTGGGGTACCAATATACAGAGATACAGATACAGAGACTTATGCTTAGTTTGGGCTCCAAGTCTCCCACAAACCACTGCCTTTAATTTTTGGGGAGAAATAAATATTATAATTACCTATTATCATTAATTGCATGAGTTATGTGGGTATGTATATTTTATTGTTGCTTTTTTTTAACTTTATTATATTTGTTTATAAATGTGTATGTGACGTCTGATAATGTTAAATAAATGTCTATTTATTATAATTATATATTGGTATGTATATACATAGAACTGGAGCTTCTGGAAACTGGAAAAAATATATTTAAATTCCATGTAATGATTCCCTTTGATACGGAATTAAAAAAAATATATAGGAATAATAAAATTTGAATGAAATTCACTGGAAAGACATTCCGTCTATTGGCAAAATTTAAACCTTTATTCAGGTCAAACCATTTCTTCAAAAAAAACAAAACCTTTTTGTTTTCTTTTTAAATGTAAGAAATGACATGCCATTATGTATTCAAATGATCTAATTTGAAATCAGCGCAACAGTCACGCAAGAAAATGAAGGAAACCGCTCCATTTTGGACCAATAACGCATAATAATCTCAGTAGCGGTGTAAAGAGTGGTTTGGAGTGGTCTAACCGGTTGGGCTGCTACAGTAGTGATTGTACACCGCCAATCACTTAGGGATTATCCATAAAGCACGTTACACTAATTTTCAGGCGCCCCACCTTGTCAAAGGTTGTCACATCACTAAAACCCAAGTGACGTAACCAGACAAATTATCAAGAAAAAATTTAAATCACCTAAGAAATTCGAATTTTGAGATTAAATTAATTGAGTTTGAAATGCGATGCCACAAAACTTTGTACCCCGTGTCACGACTCACACTTCGACGACTCCCTCCCCCTTCACGTGTGACGTACTTCATGTATGTTCCCTTATCAATAGCTACTCGATAATCTCTTTTGGTATGATGGAAAGTAATCTTGTGTTATGTACTACTGTTATTGTAATGCGAAGCCGCGGGCAAACGCTAGTTTAAATAATGTCATTGTGAATTCCCAATTATTACTTAATGTAACAAAATTACAATATTACTAGATGACCAGGCAAAAGTTGTTTTGCCATATAAATAATTTAGGGGGATGAAAATTAGATGTTGACCGATTCTCATAGATACCGGATGAGCACAAAAAATTTCATCAAAATCGGTCAAGCCGTTTCGGAGGAGTATGGCAACGAAAACTGTGACACGAAAATTGTATATATTAGATTATTGCCTACGTCAGCTATAACGGTGCTAAACGTCATGAAAAACTATTTTCCTAAAGTTTTTACGTGTGTTGTTTGAGAACTAATAAAATAATGTATTGTTTTATAGCTTTCATAAACTATTTAGGTTGCATGGGCATTAAAATGATCGTGAGTTGGCTAGGTATAATACCATAGTTCGAGTAAATCGCATTTAAATATAACAATAATAATATAATATCTATAGACTCTTCACACCACGTCAAACTGGCCCCGTGCTAAGTTCCTGAAAAACTTGTGTTACAGGTACCAGACAACGGAAATATATTTAATACTTTCATACTATTAACATATTTAAGATTTTTATTATATCATACACATATTTAATACACAAGACCAAGGAACATTGAAAAACCTATTGTTCCGTCAGCGGGAATCGAATCCGCGACCCCCGGCTTAAGCTACCAACGTGCTTACCAACTGAACCACAGAGGTCGTCAAAATTATGCAATATTAATAATTAATATAGCGTGGTTACTAATTAAAATGATTTAAAAACTTTTAAAATTATATAAAAATTTGTATTTTACTATTGTTATCCTTTTATTTTATTTTTTTCTTGTTTGTCTCTTTGTGTACATGTCCCATTTTTTCACAAAAGTTTCACAAATTGTTATAAGGTTTGCAGGAAGCGGTCTCTTAAAGATATAAGTACGCCGATGCAATTTTATAACTTTTAAATTGTCTTTGTTATTGTTCTGTGCATAAAGATTAAATAAATGAAATAAAAACACAGTCAGTTAAAATTATTATTAGTCAATGTTATTCATCAGGTAATGTCATTCTTACATTTGATGCAATGTCAGTTATCAAGAGTTTTATTTTTTTTAAATGTAGAGATAAAATATAGAAAATTGGGTCGAATTCGAAACTCGCAACACACACAACATAGAATATTATTTTTTTTATTTATTATATTAACCTGTCTTTTGATATACCACAAAAATATTTATTTGTTGGTATGTCTCGACACATATTTTTTTTTAATTCACAGTTACAAAAAAATTTAAGTCCACGCTATAACAAAAGTCCTCAACCTCCTTTATTTTTGCGACATTTCACAAATAAAATAAACATGGCGGCTTCTCTCGGCTAAGCGATTTCTCCGAGCCGCGAAAAAAAAATATGATTCATCGAAACGTGATTTCCATCCAGTTGGAAAATTCCTGTAATCTGTACGGAGACTTTCTTCGGCGCGCCGTACACACGCGACTCTAATTTCTACTTGAAATTAAGATTGCATAATAAATTGCCAATTTAGACTAATTGGGCGTATTCCGTTGCAACCGGCCATCAATCTCGGGGAGCCGTGTGTTATCGCCGATGATGACGTCAGTACAAAATTAACCTGTAGATAACGCAGTTTCTTTTTACTCACAACAGAACGGAGACGGTTTTACGTTTGAGATCAGTGGTTGCGTTTTTTTTTATGATATTTAGGGGGCAAGCAAGCAGACGGGTTACGTGATGGAAAGCAACTGCCGACGCCCATAGACACTCGTGACATCTGAAAAGCCCCAAGTGCGTTACTGGCCTTTATGAGGAAATAGGGGATGGGAATAGGGACCCAACATCCAGTACTAAGGATGTTGGGCCACCGATAAACGAAACTCACTCTCTTAACTAAACACAGCACAACGCCGTTTCAATCTAGTTTTCTGTGAGGCCGTGATATCAATCCGGTCGAGCCAGCCCATTCGTGCCGAAGCATGACTCTCCCACGGCAAATAGTCCCGGATAGATTATCTACAATTAATGGCAGATTCTCCATACTTCATGTGTTACTTTTGAATGGCCTTTACGGCACTCATGAGTGGTGAAACATGCCCTAAATCTAGCATCAATATACTTTACCGGTACATTTATCAGCAAAAAGAGAATAAGAATACTTTTTTTACCTCTTTAAAATCAAAACGCTTTTCAATTTAATTTTTTTCGAGAATAAGATCATTTAATCGAACTAATACCTCATCAAAACTGGATCATCCAGAAGCAAAGACAGGAAGAACATTGTACAAAACAAGGAACGTAACTCTCAGACCAAGTCGGCGGAGATAGGAGCATATCGGATTGAGACTCGAAATCTCGAAACCGGTTTCATCCTCCGTCCCTCTCACTCGTATACCGGGGGTATTCCGTCTCGCTCTATGAGTCACCGTTTTTACAGACCGCTCTCCACCTCACGGTCACTCGCTCAACTCAGTCACGCTTTGACTGCAATAAGTTTGTGTTCGTTTATATGAGTAAATAATGATATTACGTATTAATTAATGTGTGTGTAATATCCGATAATATGCTTCAATGTAGTTTTCATAATGTTCTCTTATGTAGATTGTAGAGACGACTATGCAAAGAGGTTTCTTTAAGATTTTTATCTTTGGTATTCATATCTACATATATGAATATTGTATCCATTAAATTTAATGGTAATCTTTATTTACCTAAGTATCATTTATGAAATACTAGCTCTTGCCCGTGGTTTTTCTTTACTACTTTAGAAGCATGATGTTTTTCCAAAAGCCGCCGTTTCTTCAACTATCTCTATGCCAGAAATTAAGTCAATCGATTGCTTTTCTAGGGTGTGAAGGAAGGGCGAACAAATAAATAATCAAACATACTTTCCTATTATTTAATTATATATTATAAGAGACAATACTGGTATGGAATGTTTAGTTTTTACAACTTCGTTGCAAGGAAAAGGCAATATTTAATATATAAAATTCTCGTGTTACAGTTTTCGTTGCCATACTCCTCCGAAACGGCTTGACGACACGATTTTGATGAAATTTTTGTGCTTATCCGGTATCTATGAGAATCGGCCAACATCTATTTTTTATCCCCCTAAATGTTAGGGGTAGTACAACAATAATATTTTTTGGGTCAGCTACTTATATATACACGGCGTCCCGGGACAGCTAGTTTTATTACAGTTTAATTTAATAACACTCTTTTATTTATTGATGACTGGTGTCGGTAAAATAAGTTACAACAATAGCATGAATACAATTAAAACATAATATAATAAAATAAATAAAACTCCAAAGACCGTCTGCCTTTTTTAAATTTTATATAAAATGAGGGGACTAACGAGCAACTACCGCCTTTCTATGGGAGTAACGCGCAACATCAGTAGGGTTGCTGGTGAGTTGCCGACTTTTTAGCTGTGATCATTCACCCCCCCCCCCCCCTCTTAATATTATTGAAAAAAAAGAGATAAAAGTTTGAATACAGGGGCAGAAGTCAGTCATGTTTAGTTATTAGCTAAATAGTGTTTGATAATATGCTTTTAAGTCGTCGTTTCAATTGAAACTTTCGAATATAATGTTGTTTGAAGGTTGTAATATAGCCTACATAGGCTACAATAAATAATATTGAACGGTCTTTCGATCTCTATTCAATTCTAAATTACTTGTCACACCAAATGTACTCAAACAAAGAGGTGTTACGATTTTGACGTGTCCGTCTGTGTGTGTGTGTGTTATCATAGCTTTCGAAGGAAAAAGTTTAATTCAATCTTTTATGCATCAAAGTTGTTCTTAGAACAGCTGTGTGAAATTTATAATAATAACGTTTATTTAACAATTAGAAACCACACTACTCTGCAAAATACACATTAAGGTACACAACAAAGAATCTAAGAAAATTCGATTAATACACATATAAAAACTTTGTTTTTATCTTGTGTCTTTTTTTTTTTAATTTTACTCATTTTAGTTGAAAGAACGCTTTATCGTTTAAAAATAATATCACAACAACGCTCTTAATTCTGTATGTTACCGTGAAAGCGACGATTTATAACGAGACGATCAGTCGGCGAATACATTTCGATATTTTAAATGTTATTTACATCGCGACAGCTTATGAGCCATATTAGTACTGCACTCGGTGTAGTGGCGTAACTATAGGATGGCGATATTTTGCATACTTAGGGGCCCCTACACCTGAAGGACCCCGGCCGAAGAGCTTCAAGCTTAGAAATCCTATTTCAATGTTGCACTTGTATTTGTTTATATAGATGTTTGTACGTCAATCACCAGATGGCAGATAGAAACTAGAGTACTAGATGTATATTATAGGATACTTTATTCCGAAAAATTTCTCTCGTGGGATCCACCTTAACCACTCGACGTATTTTTACATTTTAATTTTGAAAGCCCCTTTAATATATACGTGTCAATTTTAACAAATGGGTTACCGTTTTTTTGCGACGGCCCAACACTTAGCTACGCCACTGGACGTAGAAAGAGAAAGGGAACATATTGAAAAGTAGGTAATGTTTTTGCTGTTGCTGCACGGCGCGGCGGGGCGACCGGCGCGGGTGAGTCATCGCGTGGGTAGAGTTATTATTGCTCTCTTGAACTATTACTCTCCTATTATGTTGTGATATTTAAATAATAGCTAATTTCAATAGACTACAATCTAGTCTTTCCCCTTCCCACTCTTATTAATAAAAATACTTAAAGTTTAAACAGTGATGAACTAATCAAGATTCGCTGTCCCATTCTGGAATATTGAAAACGTCACGCAACAGAAAAGGACAGCGAACCTTAATGAGTTAAAAATAAAAAATATAATTAAATATGTTTATTGTAGACCACTTAACACTGTTTAAATATTTTTGTTGTGAATACAGTTATTGTCTAAATGAAACCCGCCACTCCGTACTCCTTTGAAATTCGTTTATCGCACGGGAACCGCATGATTACGTAGAATATAAAGTGTTGTAACTCTGTCTTTTACCTTTCCGTTATGAAGTATCTCTGAGAGTTTTTTTTTGACATTCGATCGTGTACGCGATTCGCGTTTACATAAGAAGGGATTTGTACAGCGCCACCTAGCGATGCTCACAGTCACATGTACAGATCCCATGTAAAAATCCTAGTAAACGCGAAACACGATCACTGCCGAATTTTAAAAAAATCGCACTCGGCACTCTTTAAAATTTTTTAAATTATAATTATCGTACTATTAATAATACTGACACTATAATACAATGTATTATTACAATTGCATAATTGTAAGATTTGTGCAATTGGTATCAAAAAAAGAGACAAACAGGATATGGGCGATAAGCCCGTGGGCGCCCCTTTTTAACCGACTTCCAAAAACGAGGAGGTTATATGTTCGGCTGTGGATATTTTTTCATTAATAAAAAAATGTGTATTTGTACAATTTGGTAGTTTTGGGAGCTGGCCCGGCATAAGGTATCGGACAAACAAACTAGTCGGGTATTCAAATCCTCTTTTTTCCGAAAACAAGACAAGCGTCGTGTTTAGTAATTTAAGCTTCGTTTGTTCGTCTTCTCTTTTCAAAAACGACTCATTTGTTTTGTATACAATGAGTGACAATGAGACTTAATACGTCTGACGCCACTTTGGCTTACAATAATTAAAGGTAGGCTTTCGAACTGAGCGTGACTAACGCCGCGACATACAGTGCGATAGATAGCGGAAATTTTAGGGAATACTCTTTGAACACAGTGACACAAATGCTTGGGATAAACGAGGCTAGTTTTTTAACCTCAGATTGCAAGGAAGTATCGGTAAACTAACTAGCTTGTACTTGTGGTTGTTGTGAACTCTTGAACTATCACCAGAATTTCCGTACCGATACGACCTGCAATCCTTCAAGAACAGAGCGTATTCCTTCTTAAAAGGCCGGCAACGCGCCGGCAACTCTTCTGAGTTGGCTAGTGTCTATGGGCCGCGGTAGTTGATTTTCATCATGTAACCCGTTTGTTCGTTTGCCGCTTTATTTTATAAAAATAATATTTCTAAGCATCAAATGATGTCTGTTTTGTCTACACGAGCCAATGTTCATTGTAAGACGTCATCGAGACGCTGCATGCTTTAAACGTTAGTTGGCTATTGCGAAATTCTGACGCTGCGTCTGTAACGCTTCGCTTAAAAGATTATCCTTAGGCTGATTAGAGTTAAAAATTATTCTGTTTACATTAACCGTCACTCGTTTTTAGGGTTTTGTATTCAAAGGGTAAGAATTACCCTATTCTGGAACTTGAATGTCTCAAAAGGCGGAGCTGTATTTGTGCTGTATCCGGCTAGATGATCGAACCAAATTCGTATCACTATTCATTTTTTTTCTAAGTCCCTTACCATTCCTTAACATTAACGCCTAATGAAGCATGCAAAGGACGGCTCTGGATTTTTTTATAACGAGCTGTTGCCCGCGACTTTGTCCGTGTAGTAACAAAGAGGGGAGTTATTTTCTATAAATTAAATTAAACGTTTATCACACCTAGTGACCTCTTATCAGAACTCGCAAAAAACTTTTTAAACGCTAGGTAGCTGTCTAGGGCCGTTGTAGTGCATGCCAGGTGTCAGAGATGGTACTGTATGTGTTAAATGATTTTCCCTGTTTTCCTGCCATTTCTCCCAAAAAATTTTTCGGAATTTACTTTGCTATAAACCTTACGGATCCCGACACCTTTCTAACGAATGCAAAACTGTCGAAATATGTAAGTATGTGTTCCGGAGAAAGTTCGTCAGAAAGGAAAACCCGATTTATTTTTATATAATAGACTATTTGAAATTTGAATATAGAAACAGTTCCAGTAAACTTTTATCGCGGGTTACTATTGACACAGAACAGGAATATACACTATTGAGTTGCGCTTCCAATGTTTCAAGTTGCGACATTTGACTTGAGCTGTTTGAGACAAAGGTCGATGAAATATCATTGTGTCTTTGCCTGCACGACAAGTATTAAACTTATAATCATCATCATCATTGTCATAAAATTATGAAGTTTTAGTTATTACTACACTACTAAATCGACTATCCAGTATACATTGTAATGTGTGTAACAAAAAAAAATATCCACTGCCGGAAACAATATAACCTCCTCGTTTATTGAAGTCGTTTAAAAAGTAGTTAGTTTTGTTACATCACATTTTAAAGTATAAAATTTATTTTAAAAATTTGAAATATTCATGTGGTTTTAACTTTTACTTGTAAAATTGCAAATTTTGTGACGTCACAATCAAATCACATAGGGAGGGTGGGTACTCAGAATTATTAGATATTATATATGGGGGGTAGTGTGAAATTTGTGTGACGTACTTTATGGATGGTCCCATACCTCTATGTATCTCAATGTTTATGAGCTATAGTTGGCGACACATCAACACCGTGTTTACCGGTTTCCACTTGGATAGCGGTTAATGTGCCGATTCTATGTTTACCGACGACACGTGTGAACGTAGCTGAAACGCGTGGAAAACAAAGTTATAGAAATATTTATTCATGGATAAACACACAATTATGGATATCGTCGTTTTTTTTTTAATTTTTTTTTATTACTTTCAAGAGTCTCTAGGCTTACGATGCCCTTATCTTTTTTTTTATATCGTCGTTTGGACTCCGGGATGCGTTCCTTTTTCCGAAAATGGTTCTTGCCTGAGATTCAAAGTATATTCTTAAAAAGTAAAAGACGGTCAGACAGAGAGACAGACAGACACAATTTCACTATTATTAACAAGCTGTCATCTGCTAGAAAGTTGTTGTCAGTCTTTTAAAAGCTGGCTCTCTTCTAGAAGATTTTTGTGGTGTGATTTTAAATTTTTTTTTTCATCCTATAACCACTTTTCTACACGTCTAAACAACTTAATGACTAGGCAAAAAATATTTAATAATAATATAATGCAAGTAGATTATCCAAAAATGAAATGGGGTTGTTCCAGTTACCTCTATTATATCGCTAGACTGACGATACCGAGACGATTTGAGTGTAGAAACGAGTGGGAAAAGAACTAAATCTGACGTAATTTGCAAATGGCCGCTTTATTATCAATCAATTCTAATTTGTTTACAAAGAATATAACTAAAAGTTAGACGCGATGAAGTTTGTTTGTTATTTCGTATATTTTTTTTTGGATATTTTAGTTTATGTTTAAATAAGTGGTGGAAGTTCATAGGTAAAGTATAAAGGGACTAAGTGAAACTCATTAGTTCCTTTCCCGCTCGTCACCACCAGCCAAAATATCGCATATCAAATCGCCTTACCATAGCTAGGCTTTTATAGATAGGGTGTTTGACACTTCACCAGTTTCCAAGGCGAAGTCACATCTCATCGACCGCGTTATTCAAAAACTTTTCCATCAACAAAACCTAGGATAAGTCCACAAACAGAGCTAGAGTTAAAGAAACAATTGTATACAATTAATTTGAAACAATAGCCAGCAATTATAGTTATCCAACTGCAGTTAAAATATTATACTTTTTGTCTGTTGCAGCTGCGTTTCCGAGGACACATTTGAAACTTGTATGACAAGCCTTTAAATTAACTTGTTTGTTTATATTACAACGTACAAGCCTATATTTATAGAATTTTCTTTTTATGATATTCAGGGGGCAAGCGAGCAGACGGGTTACCTTATGGAAAGCGACTGCCTTGCCGAATTTGACACCCGTGACGTATAGCTGGCCTTTATGAGGTATAAGGAATGGGAATAGGGATAAGGGATTAAGGAAGTTGGGCCACCGGTAAACTCACTCACTGAACGAAACACAGAACAACGCCGTTTATCAATTCTCCGTTAAGTTAGTCTCGCTAAAACCTGAGAACAGCAAAACTAAACCGAAATTTTTGAGTATTGAAATAATGTTCGCGAAAGATTCAGAATTTGTATGAAACTTCGAACGTAGCATTTGATACTCTATGGCAGCTTTTCCCGAATGGTGGTCAGCGGAACCCTAGGGTTTCCGCATAGGGTTCCGTGGTAGTCGAGGATTAAATCGTTAAATGTACACTTCATTTCAAATCTCACATGAAAAACATTCAAACTACAAGCAAATTCCTTTTAAGGGTTTCGCTAGAAGAAATATCATTAGCCGTTTTTCCGCAACGAAAAAAAAAATTGTTGTCAACCAAAACCGTCAACCGAGAACGAGATTATTTCGGCCCCTATAAAATGCATTATGATTTAAGCTACAGTTTCATTTTAAGCGACATTGCTCTATCGTCATTGTCGTCGCCGTCATTAAAGGTGTAGAGGAAAATGAAACCTAATATCTATGTCATAAAGTTGCATTTTATCCTGCCGAAATATTCTCGTTCCCGAATGACGGTGTTGGTGGACAATCGACCTTAGAGCTATTATGTCGGGGCAGATTTGGCACCGTGCCTGTTGATACCGCATTCGGAACAGATCAAAGTATCAATGGTGCAAAAGATCTAGCCCCCCTAGACAAGTGGCAAGCGATTAATGTTTACGATAATCGCTTCGATTGTTTGTATGGGATTGACGTATTCGAACTCGACTAGATCACGTGACTTTTCGTTCGTCTATGTCTAGGGGGCTAGAAAAGTAGCAAGCGAGTATCGTTTACGATAATCGCTTGGCGTGCATTTGTTTGTTTATTATATCATTTAATATGTTTTATTTTAATTTAAAACATTTTGTCCCCTCGGCGGGATTCGAGCCCGCGACCCCCGGCGTGAGCTCGGCCAAAACGCTCAAACCACTGCGACACAGAGGTCGTCGAAAAATATGTTTCCACTATGTAGTAATAAAACTTGCAGTTACAAATTTATAGCTATTAACTAAATTTGGTGAATCATAAAATGGTTTTTAGTGTCTACGGAGTTCGGTACTAAATACTCATTATGATCCGAGAGCCGCCGGCAGCCAGACTTTTATTTTATGAAATTTTTCCTTCACATAAAACCCTTGTAAATCTAAGAACGACCAGCAACTTGTAGAGGTAAGACCAGAAGTATGTGGTTTACTGTAGGAGGAATACGAAGGGCGATAAGACCTACATTATAAAGCTTAATTTATTGTATGATACAAAATTATTTTTTTTACGTTGGGAAATGCTTGATGCATTCCCGACAGCTTTTGGTGGTCAGCCGTAAAACCATGGATACTAACTTATCCGTAACCGCGACAGACCCTTCAAAGTTGATATATTATATACTAGTTGGTACCCGCAACTTCGCAGCGCGAAAAATTGTAAGCATTTTCCCGGGATAAAAAGTATTTTGCCCAGACCTAATAGCTATAAAACAAAAAAAGATTTATTCTAATTCGTTCAGTATTTCCTGAGATAAGAGCGTACAAACAGATAAACAGACAACTTTTTTTGTCGATTTGTGTTCTATTACTGTTCCTTAGCACCCCCACATTGATTATTTTGCAAAAATATTAAATGTACAAAAAATCCAATTTTACTGTTTTATTATATGTATGTCCATCCATATATCAAATTTTACAAATTTATTATATAGATAAACTACGAAAAATCGAATATTTGATTGTCCTTCTCGAGGTTGATCTCAAGATTTTTTTGAATAATGACCTTATTCTATAAAATCTGGAGGTCTACTCTCGAGAAGAACAATAAAACTCAAACCTCGACATTCCACATTCATTAGAGTAGGACTCAACATTAAGTTTTGTTCGTTTGAGTCTCAAAACGGTTTAGAAGTACGGCCCCAGAGGCCAGAGTATGAGGTCCGGTTGTCGCTGGCTCTTGGGTTAATGTGGCTCACCTTTAGCCTTTACTAAATGTGAGTTGGACGGGGAATTTATAGTCGTTTTAAAGCTGTTAATAATCACGCGCTCAATATAACATATTTTGCTCACATGATTCGTTGAAACTTGGATTTTACCAACAATAATCATTATCTATGACTGCTTCCGTAAAATACAACCGGTAACTATGATAAACCTCAAGTCAGCCCAAGGCGCGGTATAGCCTGGTATACTGCCAAGCTTAAATGCCGTCAACCAACATCTCCTCGATTTTGACATTTGCCATCATAATCAGAAAAAAAAATTGACTTGTATTTCCAACATTTTTGTAGCGTCGTGTTATCAAACTTTTTAAACATGTTAATCGTTACATTGCATTTTGCAACGCACGTTTTTTGGCTTAAACTCAAAAAGTACTTTTTGTACATAGGAGCATTTTAGCTTGAGGCCGGCAGTACTCTCTTGTGGTGAAGCTATAAAACTAATTAATTGTCAGTTAGATTTTGATGATTATGCAATTTATGACAATAGTTGGAGTGCAATTAGTAAATGGTGAACACGCGATTGCGTTACCTGTCGCCATGCGGGTTATGAATTTCGTTGCATTCGTCGCATGAATTTTCCCAACAAAACAAACATTGTTTTCTAGGCTTGGTAATAGAAAGAACCATCAAACCGTTATTCGTCAAAGAGTGTTTCAGTTTCTCTGGTTTCAATATCTTATCCGACTTCAAATAAGAAGAAGGAGCCTCCTCTTCGACGGTATAATAATATTATGTTCTTTTGTTTATTCTAGTGACATCCAACTTGGCATAAAAACTTGTCATAATGGGGTCGTACGTGATTGAAATAATGATTTCTTGTTCAGACAACGTACATACATCCATAAGAGAGCTTACGAGTTTTTCATTCGATGTATATTCATCAAAATTGGTCCAACAATAAAAAATCAAATTTATTCTCTTTTCGCTCAAGATTGGCGGTGAAACATTAATTAACCCCCCTGTCTTTCTTTACAAACCGCAAATGTCAATAACAAAATGACTACACAACATTTTGTTGACATTTGCGTTATGTATGAAAATGACGAATTTTTCGACTAAGGGTTAATGAACCACACCGCTAATCTTGAGCGAATTCATAATATCTCTACCAGAAGAAACGCGTGGCTTTTCCCCTGTGAACTAATCCCGTGATATAATTCTAATTCTGTACCATCATCAAAATGCCCAGTACTTATAGCCTGGTCGCTACAAATGAATACTCTTTATAGTCAGCGGGGTGACGTGTCGTTTATGGTAAAGCGAGTGGCACACACACATACTCGTGTCGCAAGATCCTTGTTTTTTGCTATTAACTCTACTATAGAGGGCGAGGAATTCAACTAATCGCTGTGGCAGCATTTTCCGCATGCTTTTGTTGCTATAAACGAGTAAATTGCAGCTAAAGTAGCTGCCGGTCGAGGTGGATCGGATTTATTGCGACTAAAGAAAAATATTTTGCCCTCTGTAACTACCACGTACTGGGAACCATCCATGAAGTACGTTATATTGTTTCTAGTTGCCCCCTTGCTTGTAGGTCTAATTAAGAGTCCCACATCCCTGGACACTGATCAGTGTGACGTCATAAAACATCTTGACATCTCAAAATAAAAACCATCATAGAGCAATTTGACATCTGAATATGAAAACCACGTCAATACTCTTCGCTCTACAATTTATTGAATTTAACAGGCGTTCGTCAAACTCCGTTGAACCCCCCATCTTTTGTTGTACTTTATGGATGACTTCCTCGGTAACGGCAAAGGAGTACGCATTACGAAGCCCTATGTTGCGAAATTAACTTCGTGTAATTTTTTTTTATTTAACTGCCGTTTGTGAGACATGCTTGGGCACGAATCGACCGGCTCGACCGGCCTTACAGAAAACGCGTGAGCCGTTATGTTGAGTTTCGTTTAGTGAGTGAGTTTACCGGTGGCCCAAGTTTCCTAATCCGCTATCCCTAATCACAATCCCTATTCCCTCTTCGGATGTCGCGAGAGTCCATGGGCGAAAAAAACCTATTGTGCCCTAATCTAAGCAGTATCGGTCGTCACGTTCAGAGGAATGACAAATTTCTTCACAGAGAAGAACCTGTGCCAGCTACCAAGTGACAACACATTACTGTCAATCGTGTTATAGAAACGACAGAGGGTTAATGTCCGCTATCGACTAGACTAACCAAAAACACTATAATTTTTACTATTTGTTATTTTCTTTGCTCTACAATTTATATACCTGTTAACAGTTATATAATTAATGTAATTTACGTCATAACAATTATCAACCCTTGAACTGATTGACGTAGGTTCGACGAATATTCTCTAATTATTGATATCGCGTGATCGCACTTTACTTTTTTTAAATATCTGAGAATTATTGAGGTTTGAAATTATTCAAGTTCTTGTTTTCCATTTAATGAAAATGCCTCTTTATGTTGGCATCACGTGTAGTAAATTTAAGAAACAAGCTGACTGTCCATAAACAAATAACTCGACTGCAGGAACCGTTGCAATTTAAGCAATGCAATATTAGAATTTGGCGTCAAAAATCCGCCATTTTGTTTCCTTTTAATGTTTCGATATATATCTGGTGTAACACTCACAGTGAATACAAATCTAATGACACCTCTATACATACGTACATATTTTCGAAAAACAAACCTCCTTCTGGCGCTGTCGGGTAAAAATGGAATCTATTTTGTGTTTAATTAAAATTAAAACTAATATGATTATAAACGCAACGAACTAATGATCGCTGCAAAGAGTTGCACGAAAAGTTTTTCCAGTTTTCTAGAGCGCTTGAAAATTGGAAAATGAATTAGTGTTCATTATTTATGATTGATTGTTATCCAACTAGATTAAAAGAAGATTTGTTGTACGTTTTTATTTTTATCGATTTTTAATTTTGATGATATTTTGGATCTGTATTCATACACGATGAGTGAAAACGGCTTTCCATGAAGCTGATCGTTTCTTTGTTAAGATGTTTGCACGCCAATCACGCCGGAACTGCATAATAGATTTTTTGGTATATGATGCGATTCCGTGCGGATTTATTACCGATTTCGGAAACTAGTACAGGAGTGACAGGAGTTTTCGCGAGATCCGTGTGGATTAGCTGCGTAAATTAGGCTGATGGTGTCCTAAATTATAGTATACTTTTTGTTTCTATTAAATGTGTGTGAACTATAACTCAACCTGTATTAATACGCGCGCGGAAAACTTTGTACCCCTTATTACGAAAGTAATAGCATTAAATTTTCTACCAGTTATAGTTGATATGGAGGAGGAGCGTGGAATAACAATGTTATTTTAAAATATGCTTTAATCTTGCATATTTATAATAAATAAAAAGCTACGCACACTACAACATTTTAAAATTACACATTAATCATACACGAAAAATTGTTTTGTTTATGGTTGAAGTGTATAATTTTTTAAATAAAATTTTATGGCCTGGAAGTTTGTGATTGAATTAAGAATAGATATAATTTTTTATAGCTTCTCTACACGATGAATTTGAATATTTATGGTCAAATATCGACCACAGGGCTACCTCTAATACTTTTAAAATAACTCTGTTCTAAGTAAATCTTGTACTAAAATAGGTCCCTAACTGCAACGTTTGTGAAGTGTGAACTCTGAACAGTCAACAGACGGGCGTGACACAATCTATGCAAATCGCGAAAACTTATTGCTCTCGCCTCTGCCGCTCCCTCCCACATACCCCCCACTCCCTTTCCTGTTGCAGTCTCGTCCTGCAAAGCTTGTGACGGGGCGCAAGTTTTATGACCGCGGATGAGAAAACATGACCCCGTTGTAATGTGCGCGAAGCTGTAAGGTAGGTTTGATAAAAATATCAACTTAACATTAATTTTTTGAACAAAATGATTTCTTTAGTATGATAATATTAGTACGCGAGCGGAAAAAATTGTACCCCTTTTTATGAAAGACGCGTACATGTAAAAGCATGAAATTTTTCCAGTAATAGTTGATTAGAAGGAGGAGCGTGGAATACCAATGTTATTTTAAAATATGCTTCAATCATGCATATTTTTAATATATAAAACGCTATGCACATTACAATACGCACACTACACTACGCACGCACACTACACTATTTTGGTTATGGTATTTATGGTTGAAGTCCGTGATTTTTTTTTAATAAAATTGGTAACGAGACCTTTATGCCAAACAGAAGTCTGTGATTGAATTTAGAAATATTTATGGTTGAATTTCGACCACCGGGCGATCTCTAGTCTAGATAAAAATATGAAATCAAATCGAGTTCAAGACTAAATAAAGGTCGTTCTTGACTTTCATATATTCCCATGACGTACCCAGAACAAAACTAGGAATGCAACCCAAGTGCTCTTCCGCATGTCATGTAGCATATCAATACAATCAGAGATACTCATAATTACTTGAAATTGTTGTGGGAATATATTGTACGAAACTAATAAATAGAGGGTAAGTTTCTTTTATTTTCTATTAGATTTTGCCTGCGACTTCGTTCGCTTAGTTTCCTTTGGAAACATGATGTTTAAGGCCAAAAAAGGCCTATGTGATCATACACGTTAAAGCGTCCGCAGCTTAATGGGTAAGACCTTTGGTTCGCACTTGAGGCGTGTACCAATGAGACATTTTCAGATCTCATGTACATAATACGGATGCTTATTGCCATGTTTCGGGACGAATGGGCCGGCTCGACCGAAGTGATACCACGGCCACACAGAAAACTGGCGTGAAATGGCGTTGCGATGTATTTCGTTTATTGAGTGAGTTCACCTTTGGTCCAACTTCCTTAATCCCCTATCCCTATTTCCGCTCCCTATTAATATAAAAGATCGGCAACGCATTTGCGACGTAACGAGCTGAATGTTATGTAAGGGTTGCACACATTTCGACACTTCGGAGCGAGCCGCATCTATTAGATACTAATATTATAAATAAGTTAGCGTTTGTGTATATGTTTGTAGTGGAAAATATCCAAAACTACCGAACCGATTTCAAAGATTCTTTCATCATTCGAAAGCTAAATATTTCATAATTGCTATAAGCATTTTAATTCAAATAAATAAGTTACTAGACGTCTTACGATATGGACACGGGTAGCTAGTTTTTCATACAAACACGACTGAGTACGGTCATAAAAATTGCAAGGAATATGCGGCCCGATGCGCCTCGTAATAGTGTGCACAAATCTTTAATGATCTGTTCAAAACCACGAAATACGCAATCACTGACGGTTTCCAAATGCGTTAAATTTTTGCGTCGTTTGCTGCGTCAGTGGTTGCGGTAGGGCTGTTGACACGCGTTCGCCTCTCACCGCACATTTCAGGCTACTGTTACATATTATACTGCAACTATATATTATATACCTATGTAAAACTATTATACAATTGAAGACACGAGTGGAAGAAGCGAAAAATTAAAAATAATGCGGATTCGATGTTTAGATAGACACGCTAGATAATGAAATAGCTATATTACATGATTTATCAAAATTTTTAGGAAAAAAATGAGTACAACTTGAAGGTTGTAAAATGTTACTTATTCGCTTCTTCCACTCATGTCTTCAATTGCCATGAGAGCAAGTGGCTTCAAGATTTGAATACAGGAATTAGCGGATCAACTACAACCTTTATCCTGCATAGCCGTATAGAAGTTTCTTATTCGTAGCATAGTATTTAAGTTTTTCTTCTATTATGTTTTCATACCATGCAAAGTCAATGCCATGCAAAGCTCATGCTATGCTAAGTTCATGCCATGCTAAGCCCATGCCACGTTTATTCTATGCCATACTTAGTTCATTCCACGCTGAGTCCATGCCATGCTAACCTCATGCTAAGTCCATGCCACGCTAAGCCCATGCTATGCTAAGTTCATGCCACGCTAAGCCCATGCTATGCTAAGTTCATGCCATGCTAAGTCCACGCTATGCTAAGACCATAATTAGGGTGTAGCCAATGAGGAAACCACACGTTTAATTAGTAAACTAACATTTAGGGCCGGGCTCGTCCTTGTAGGTATGTCGCTTCATATTGAATATTGATATTAGAGCAGACTGGAATCCTGTGACTATATAATATCTGTCTGGTGTGCATATTACATCTAGTTCGTAGCTTCGCCACTAATTACACGCTTACAGGTTCCGCTGTTTTATAATCGAACACATAAGTGGATGATAACTTACATTTTTACGACTTTCGAGTAAATACTAATTTTTTTTTGTATAAAATCGCAACAAATCTCGTAAATTATCTATATCATTATCTAGCTATACATCAAATCCACGTTTTTTTAAATTTCAAATCATTTTTCTGGTATAGGACCAGCGTCATGCTAATTTAGGCAAAAATCCGACAGATTTTTAAATGTTAGTTATCTACTTCTTCCACTTATGTGTTCAATTATTCGCATGCATTTGATCTCAAATCTAAATAAGTATTAGTGTCATGCTACGTCTAACAACTTTTATTGTATAGAATACCTTTTATTGTTCCCCTGGGTAAATTATTTCCATGCTGGCAGGACCATAACTCAATGCTAGATGCATAAAAAAAGGTTCGAGGATTAGAAAAATAAACTATTTGCAATAAAAAATGTATATTTCATGCGTACTCATAAAGTTGGCTAAATAATGAAGAACGAATTACATACAATGTAAGTTGCAAGGTTCGTCCAAACTTAAATGAAAGCATTTTGTTTTAATTTAGGGGGCAAGCGAGCAGACATCTGAGGAGTCGCAAGTGCGTTTTTTGGCCTTTTATATGAGGGAATAGAATAGGGGATTAGGAAAGTCGGGCCACCAGTAAACTCACTCACTGAACGAAACACAGCACAACGCCGTTTCACGCCAGTTTTCTGTGAGGCCGTGGTATCACTCCGGTCGACCCAGCGCATTCGTACCGAAGCATGGCTCTCCCAACGAGAATAGAGCCGAACGTGAATTATCCACCTCATCCACTAACGTCCTCAATAATGCTTATGCAGTTCATGTAACAGAAACGGCTTGGTACAAAGGCAGGCACAGATCAGAGTAAGGCGACTCAATCAAGTCTCAAAGGCCTTATACATACAATATGTACGCGTTGTTCGGCTTGGAAGCACACTCGAATGACTCCGTAAGCCTTAACCGACTTCAAAGCACTCAAGACGGAACTATTAGCTAACTTGTTGCTCAAAGAGCGGATCGCAAATGAAACTGCAATGCCGTCGGCAACGTCGACAAGATCGCTAACATGTCGGCAAGATCCGCATCATGTCGGCCAGATCGGGAGCATGTCGACTAATTAATTGGATTAGCACACCTTAATCCACTAGAGCTCTCGGAAACTCTTCATTACAAAGGTACAGCCGCCGACATACCCGGGCTAGTCCACTTCGATCTTACTGTTGAAGTAATAAAGACTAAGGTGTAACAGCTGTTGGTGACTGTACGTCCCTGCAGCCATGTTTGTATCTACAATTAACACTTCAGGTGCACTATCTAATCTAGTATTCGAAACCATTAGTTTGTGTGTTCTGTTGCACTGTTTACGCTTAAGCCTATGAGGATTTACCCGGAAACAATTCGATTTCATTAATTAATACAATGTTGTAAAACTGTTTTTATTTATTTTTGTTACAAAAGATACATTTTTTTAAGCCGACCCAGATTAACAGCTTGCAGTTGGTTTATCCGATTTTGATTTAAAAAACGGGCTTGCTTAATCTGCTTTGTTTACTTAAAGTTAGTAAATATTATTTTTTGAAAAGGTTTTGTTTTTCTAAATAGGTTTTAAACGCTTTTGCACGTTTCACTACTTTCACCTGGCAATTATTAATTGATATAATATAACTAAGTGTGATTAATATCATTATTTGATAAGTTATATTTGTTGTTGTTCCCTAATAGCTGATTAACGCGAAGTGACTCACTCGGTTGACTCATTTTTCGTTATCGAAAATGAGTTACTTAATTGAGTAGCAAACGAAACTGTGAGTACAACTGGAAATTAAGCTGATAATCTTAATGATAGCGCGGTGTTAGTGTGTTTACGTTTTACGTATGTGAACGAGACAGATAACGCAGTGCGTCTTTGTCTCTGTGGGTATATAGCGCGTGCGGTGATATTGAGAGGAATACTCATCGATTAAGTATAGAAGTAAAAAATTTTAAATTCATATCTACTGGAAGTCCAGACATGGTCTATGACTATAGTATAATATGGGTATTATGGTAATAATAATAATAATTTATTTATTACCCTCACCACAAGTACACAATACGAAAACTATACACTACAAAGATTACACTGGTTTTGTGGGAGACTGGTGCCTAAACTAGGCATAGCCTGTATTTCAGGACACCAGGATCTCACTCGCTTGGTCCAGCTAGTTGATGCAGAGTAGTGAACGTCAAAATATTCCTATGGTAAATGATATATATGGCTAAGCCAAGCTCAATATCAAGATATAATATAACAGATCGTTCTGCAAAACTTACTAGTTATATCGACTATAATTCTTGCTACAGGTTACACTCTAGCTTTTAGGATCAAGTTATATATTTATATCTGTTGATATAATTATGACATATATTGCCAAAGACGCTCCTAATATACTCCTAAGATTCAGGTATTCCGATAAGTTTGCTACATATCTGAGTTTCTGAGAAGCTTTAAACTAATCTCTCAGATAGAGGTATCACACATACAGCACGTAGCTTAGAAGTTTGGTACTGTGTTTTGTGAATGATACCGCAAGGACAGTTTGATTGAATTACTACTAGGGAACCGTCCATAAAGTACGTCACACAAATTTCATGGTTTTTAGACCCCCTCCCCACCTTGTCACAGGCGGTGTCAGAAATGTTTCTGAGGACCCCCCCACCCCTATGTAACACCATGCCACGACGACCACTACCCCCCTTTACGTGTGACGTACTTTATGGATTGTCCTTAGTGGACCACCCGAGTCCCGACAACCACCTTAACAAAATCGAGCCGAGTCGTTTAGAAGTTCCGCGACATCATGCACATAGAAATTTATTTTGATTAATTTAGAAACAACTAGGTTTTACCTACAAATTTCAAATTACAAATTGAAAAAAATTGCAATATTTTAGAAACGATGACTTTTACGCCCCACACTAAGTCTATGCCTAATACCAAGCAAACTACCATACCGAATGGTAGCTTCGCTAGGACCTGACGACGGCACAAACAAACACACTTTTTCATTGGTAATATAAGTATTGATTAAACAAAGTTTTCTATAACTGAACTAAATCCAGCTTATTTAGCTTGAAGTTTATACGAGCACGCTAACAAGCGGACGATACTGCTAAGTGGTGGAAAATTGACTTCGACTCAGTTATGAGGATGTTCTGGGAAACGCTTTTCCTCAATAACGCTATGGTTTAAGATTGTTAAGTTTTAGGAAGATTTCTGGGAAGAAATGTACGGTTTCCGCGCGATTTAGGGACACTACTAAAAAGTGGATGGGTGTACTTAAAACCAAATGGGCAAATGGGTAACTTAAATAAAGTATTACATGCCAGTTGCATGTAACAACACTTGCGTGGTATTTGGTTGAGTGAGTGATTCTACCGGGGGTGGTGGCCGCACTCTCTACTTCTTATTCCCTGTCCATATTCCCCTTGCCTATTCCATCTTACAAGGCTGGCAAGTGGCAACGCATTTGCATCGCAGACCCGCAATCTGGCTATGAATAAAATATGATAGCACTCATTAAAGTTAAGTAAAAGTTAACATTAATTTATTGGCCACTAGTTGACCCCGCAGACGTTGTCCTGCCGAGCTATTTTGTGAATCTAAACCATTCTCAGATCCCCTTGAACACA
>JAOTAV010015954.1:0-24879 GCA_026546445.1 Cyclargus thomasi
TTAGGGAAGTTGGGCCACCGGTAAACTCACTCACTGAACTAAACACAGCACAATGCCGTTTCACGCCAGTTTTCTGTGAGGCCGTGGTATCACTTCGGTAGAGCTAGCCCATTTGTTTCGAAGTGTGGCTCTCCCACGGTTGGATTAAATTGCATAATGATATTATGATGTTTTTACAAGACCAAAAGTAGTCTATATCAATCTCCATCCTTTGAACTAGTCTATGCCAAAAATCAAGCTAATTGCTTTGTACGGGCGTAAAGGAAAGACAAACAAACAATTTTCTTATTTATAATCTTAGTATGAATAAAAATTTATCATTAGACAACAACCTATAGGTCGATCGGTCATAAAAGTCGGAGATTCCCGCGCTAGACTGCGGAAAGCACAAAACTTTATTCATACTTATTTTACCCGCAGCAAGCTTTTGCATCGACGTCATAAGGATCATTATTAAATTTACAGTAAAGAACCGAATGTGTGTGCGGTTTTTGCACCATCTTCGCCCCAGAATGACATCATGTAGGAAATACCATCCAGGATCCGAACAGTTTTTATATTTAATTTTTATATTATCTTTACTCATATAATCTGAGAGCTGATAGCAAATTTCGAGTAGGTATTGGAAGCAAGCTGGAATCTTGTTATATAACTTTCATATTACACCTCAATACGGCATTGCAGACATGGCTGACGAAAAGAGGGGCTTTCCCTACATTTTACATAAAGTAAAACAAAATAAAAAAAATATTCCAAAAATATATTGAAGGCAATGTGTATCTTTATACGTTGTAGTTAAATGTTTAAAGAATAGAAAAAGAAGAGAAAAGAAAAATTATAAACCAGATCATTTAGTGGGGGCCTTAACATTGCCAGGCGTTAAAAATAGTTTGCGAAAATTGCTTGCAAAGTATAACAAATGTATTTGGGGCAATTTGAAATTTTAATAAAAGAGTTTTCATTACTAAATAATTATATTCCGATAAATATTTTTGGAAAAACTTCTTTTAGACCCGATTTTCACCAGCCAGGTCTGCAGTTCCGTATTAGGGTGTAATAGGAGAGATACATTACAAGGTTTCAGCTTGCCTCAAATACTTACTCAAAAATTGCTACCAGCTCCCGGTTTAATATTACGATTATTGTATTACGGAATAAAGATTGATCGTTTGTTGTTAATGTGAAGGTGAATTGTGACTGACTTATCTAATAAACGACTAGGATGTTGGCTATCTGGGGTTCTTAGTATTTTCTTTGAATGGAGTTCTCGTTTAGGCCAGAGCCATTTTAAGTCAGAAGTTTTTAAATTATTAGTTGGGTCACTTGATGGTAAGCAACTGCCGTCACCCAATGACATTTCTATTTCCCCGGTCGAGCCGACCTCATTAGTGCCGAAGCATGGGTTCACAAGAAAAAATATGGTCCCATGGAATTAAGCCAGCAATCGGGTGGCCATAATTGTTACGCCACTAATATTATGATGAAACGCTTACAACTAATATAATATTTAGAAGAATGTGCGGGAGAAACAGATCCCCCCTTAAAATATAACTGTTAAAAAGGAAAGCCAAGTTCAATACAAAACCAGCTATGCCTAGTTGTGGACTTTGCCGCAAAAAAATGGAAATCTTGATGAATGCCAAGTTCTTCACAAAGTCCAAATATCGTCGTTGAAGTTCTAACACCACGTAAGTCAAAAGTGGCAACTTTTTAGGATAGCGAAATATTTGATTGACTTTTGTATAGATCACCATACTAATAAGATTTTACAAAAAAAAATGTACAAGCTTTTGTTAGCTGACACGTGTTACTGATTAACTTAAACGAGGCGTTTTCCGATTTTCTGCAAAACGACATCAAAATGACTAAATAGCCTTAATGTGACTTACGTGGTATTAGAACTTCAACGAAGATATGCATACTGTTTCTATATTTTATCGGATACCTATAACAACTGCTGTAATCGAAAATGTAAAATCTTAAAGTAGCTAAGACTTGAGTTTCATGTGTTTACGAGTTTCATAGGTTTTGAGTTATGGAGGGGTAAAAAGTGGCACCAAATAGTCGTGGAATATTACCCTCGGCGCTCGCAGTCCGTTGCTTTTTGCTTGAACTTGACTTTGCCACGCTACCGTGTGTCTACATATTCGATATTATGGCAGTGCTTTCATTTTCCGTCTTAAGGTATTTTTGGTGAAGTCATTTGTTCTGGAGCTCTACTCTCAAACGGGACATTCAAATCTTTGGACTCAACAACCAACATCCTTTCCGGTTTGAGTAGGACTCATTAATCAAATTCACTCATTTCAGTCTCCAAAAGGTCCCGGAGTACGACTACTGGTGCCCTATTCACAAATGACACATTCAAATATTCGAACTCCATCTGTCGGTCTACTCTAACAACACCATTCAACATTTGTCGGAAATTCGGAACGCTGTGTACTCACTCTACTCACAGTTCCGATCTATTCGTTTGAGTCTCAAAAGCCCTAGGAGTGTGACGCCTGACTTTGTAAGCGACTGTTAATATTTTTAACAACTTCAAAAGAAGGGCACGACACCGAAAGAAGATAGAGAGAGAGAGAGATACTGAACATTAAAACATGAATATGGGCAAGGGTGTTTTAGAGTCCCGGAGCTATAAGGCAAAAACTAAACACTTATCGATTTATTCGTCCGTCCGTAAAACGCAGCGTTTTCTTCAGTAATTATTTATTATCACACAAGGATTTTTTAAAGAAATTTAAACATGTAACAATCGTATATTTGAAAAATTAATTTAACTGTCGTCTTACAATGTAATATGTCAATGTATACTGTAATATCCTTTAATGCCGAAGTTACTCAACAAAATATCACAAAAATACTTCTTTGTACTGGTATAGTCGCGTTTTCCTCTCATTTTATAGAAATAAAGGGATGAAAGAATCCGGGAATTTCCGGGTTATTTATATAAGAAATTCACAACAATGCACAATGGTTGTATTACCGCTCATGTCGTTTTATAAATCAAATTATTTTTTAAATCTCGAATCCCCTGTCCCATTATAATATCATGGGTTGGAGCCTTTCTGCAAATATTTTCCTGCGCACCTTTAAATCTCAATACCGGGGGGATAAGAGTGGTTTTCGTTTGTTAACTTCAAAGGTGGAGTTTGTCTGATTGTCGGCTTAGACGAAACAAATAAGTCTTCGAAATTGCGTACGATTGATGTTTGATTTATAGCTAAAGAGATCATTGAATGTTTTGTAAACAGCTGCGGTTTTTTGTTGGTTTTTTACTTTCGTTACACTTTGAGGCAATTAAATATGATACTTAAGGTATGAAATATCTTTGTAAGAAAAGGCCTTTAGAAAATTTAGCAAGTTTCTTTAAGAGACTTTTTGGTTAGAATCCTACTTGCTACTAATATTATTGCCTACTAATGTTTTTCCATTGGAGAGCCATGCTTCGGTACGAATGGGCCGGCTCGACCGGAGTGATACCAAAACCTCACAGAAAACTGGCGTGAAACGGCGTTGTGTTGGGTTTCGTTCAGTAAGTGAGTTTACCGGTGGCCCAACTTCCCTAATCTCCCTAGCCCTATTCCCATTCCCTATTATTTCATTAATTTCAATGAAAATTTTGACAGAAAATTCGTACATATTTTTCTAGCAATCTTTATTTTTCGGCCTGTCCTTACATGAAACCAGCACTATAGATTGTATGAAATAACCTTATTAAGCTTCATCAAAACGATACCAGCCAATTATGCACCGATGGTTGGTAGAGTACGTTAGATATTTAAAGAAATTAAGCCTGTTACTTATAAACGTTTTAGAGCGTTCGTAGCCTAGTAGGTAAGACCTTTGGTTCGCACTCTAGCGGTTGCAGGTTCAATCCCCGGTGGTGGCGTGTACCGATGAGACATTTTCCGATATCAGGTACATAATACAGATACTCATTTCCGTGGGAGATCCATGGCGCGAATGGGCCGGCTCGACCGGGCCGAAGTGATCTCCCGGCCTCGCAGAAAAAGTGGCGTGATACAGCATTGTGCAGTATGTTTCGTTCAGTGAGTTAGATTACCAACTAACCTAATACCCTATTCCTATTTCCTCACAAAGGCCGGAAACGCACTTGCGACTCTACGGATGTCACGAGTGTCCATGGCGATGGCAGTTGCTTTCCATCAGGTTAACCCGTCTCCTCGCTTGCCCCCTAAATATCATTAAAAATGTCCCTCGACTTCCCGCTTCACTTGTTGATTGTCAACAATGCTAAATTCATTTGTTAAATTATTTATTTCCATGTGGATCCCGGATCTAAATGAATAAGAAATTGTTCCGTCACAAGTCCCTCGACGAATTTTGTACCGTTTATGCTTGCTGCAGTATGTATAGAGAATTAAATATTTTTCATTATTGGTATACAGAGACAGTGTACCTAGTGAGGAATGCATGGAGACAGTGTTTAAAGCTAAGATACACTTAAATTTACTATTACAACCAGAATAATGAAATAAAGTTGACATTTCAACGTCTTGAAACTTCGTTTCAGATTACAAAATTTCTCTCTGTTATAGTTAATATGGAGGAGGGTGAAATACCATATAAAATAATATATATTTTAAAATATGCTTTAATTTTGCATATTTTTAATATTTAATTTATGAAACTACGCACATTACAACATCCACGCTACAATATTTCGACATGACAAGATAATTAACTTTTATTTAGCGATTAATAAACACTCTTGTTTGTGGTTGAAGAGGGTAATTTTTTTATTAAAATTTAATGGCCTGGTAACGAGACTTTTAAGTCTGTGATTGAATTGAGAATAGGTTGTTTTT
Source organism: Cyclargus thomasi (assembly GCA_026546445.1). Lineage (NCBI taxonomy): Eukaryota > Metazoa > Arthropoda > Insecta > Lepidoptera > Lycaenidae > Cyclargus > Cyclargus thomasi. The sequence continues at coordinate 4,836 of JAOTAV010015954.1, forward strand.
TTATAGCACGATTGATTTAAATTTTTACGGTCGAATTTCGACTACAGTGCGGCTCTTACACTTTTTATTTAAAAAGTTTTTAAGACACAATTTGGTCTATATCATAATTTTGCTATCCCTGTAAAACTCAGGATACAGTTCTACGATACTACGAGGGAAAGCTGTACCTAGCACCAGGATCTCTCACACCTACCACCCTCATGCCTTATAGCACTAATACCAGTTCACACCAGTGTACCTTATACAACACGGTCACATCAACAAGACATTTGATCTTGGTACAGAAATGTAAAAAAACATACACAGCGATAGAAACTGTTACCGATACGAGCATCGATATTTTAGCTAGTTTATAATATTCTATTTCTGTTGCTGATTTTGGAGATTTTGTTGTTTTTTTTTTCATTTTTTTATCTGTACCTTGTACCTTTGCATATCTCAGCATGAAACTTTTTTTTTTCCAACATTTTACATAACATAATTTATTAATGAGCAATAAGTGATTTCCATTTCCCGCGTGCCGCGTGCGAAGCCGCCAGCCAGTACACGCTGATTCATCGGACGATTAGGAATACATTAGACGCCGGGATGCCCCGGATAACCGAATACCGAATATCTAATACAGATTTCTTGAACACACCTTATTTTATCTGTTGACGGGCTTTTGCCCGCGGCTTCGCTTGCGTGGAACTAGATAAGCGCGTAAAATACGAATATTCTTTGTCAGGTATGTATCTTGTGATATACCTACGATTTTTTTCTTTTGGGGTATGATGTTTCCTATGATCAAAAGTAGCCTTCACCTTACTTTCGACTTTTGAGTATGTGTATGCCAAAATCAAGTCAATTGGTTGTTTCTAGACCCTAGGGCATCGAAACCCGGAGCCAATTTTCAAAAACCGGGTTTTCGGGTTTTCGTTAAATAAAACCAGGGTACCCAAGTTTTTCGGTCCTTTTCGGGTTTTATTTAAATTTTAAATAAACTGTACTTTAATTTTATAAATATAATTTTTCTGTAATTCTAGTACTTATAATTTTTTATTTTTTAATTTTCTCAAAAACAAAAAACCCGAAAAGCTCAAAAAACCCGGGTTTTATATTTTTCAAACTCGGGATTTTTGCGATCCCCAAAATCCGAGATTTCCCGGGTTTTCCAGTTTCGGGTAATGCGGGTCTCCATATCGGTCTCCATATGTAGACTTGGTTCGTTAGGGCGCAAAAGAAGACGGAAGACTCACTCGATAAAGCTCATCGTTTGTTTCACACCCGTTTTTCTGTAGAGCCATATTTCTGTGAGCCTGCCTCCAAACCGAAGCATGGCTCTCCCACGGCAACATCCATTCGTGAAAATACACTTACTACTATTTCCAGTTAATTCCAGATGATAAAACAAAACGGTGGGTTTAGTTCTACTTTTAGCCACGAGCCAAAAAGTCTACGTGTTCGCCTTTGCTCGCCCATCATCGTCTAGAGTTTGTTCAACTCGTTGACGGATGGTCGTGTTAATCGATGATTACAGCGGGCTATGTAGTATCCGCAATACGAAGAGGAACCATGAAGTCTGCACTATGAATATGACACATGACAAGTGAGGTGCAATTCACACTCCGCTAGAATTTATGAAATACAAGACTAGTTCAGAGGTGCAACTTTGTGCGCGAGGTCGCAAAATGTCGCTTAGTAAAAATCTGACGAAAATTTACAAGACTTTCGATCTTACTGCGATATAATAAGGTTCAAAGTTGATAAGGATCTGAAAGTACATCCTGTATCACATGATGTTATTTTTAAACGACTTTTTGCAATTTACCTTCACAAGTAATTAACCTTCAAGGCTTAAAGTGGTTTATCCGAAGTTTAGAAACAAAAACGTTGCAGTCTGATTAAGATCAAAAAATATTTTTATTCTGCAAAGATTCGTACGTTCCGAAATACAACCCAGTATACTAAGCATATTGGGTTATATTTTTGAACATACACACCCTAAGTTACTTAGTACTGCAAAGACGTGTCTGGTACTTATGTGGTTCAGAATCGTTGACAATGGTGTAGCGTGGGTATCGGCCGCCCGGGGCGAAGAACTTTAATTAGGTTTTGGTCAAATATTTAGAGTATTTTATTATTTTTTGTGACATTTTGCCGCCCCATAAAACTGGCGTAAAACGGCGCTGTGCTGTGTTTCGTTTAGTGAGTGGGTTCACCGGTGGCCCAACTTCCCTAATCCCCTATCCCTATTCCCATTCTCTATTCCATCAAAAGGCCGGCAACGCACTTGTGACTCTTCAGAAGTCGCGAGTGTCCATGGGTGACGTTACCCGTCTGCTCGCTTGCCTGAATGTCACAAAAAATAATAATAAAAGTGTCACCCCCCTGCCCCCCACCCTACGGCATCCAATAAAGTCACTCGACGAAACACAGCGCAAGCGCTGTTCCACGCAGGTTTTTCTGCGAGTCCGTGGTATTTCTCTAGTGGAGAAGACCCATTCCTGCCGAAGCGTAGCTCTCCCATTGTGAAACATACGCCGTATATTTAGCGCACCACAAAATGTTGTAAAATATTAAATTTCGCTGGAATTTTCCGTCAACAGGAAGAGTTAGAAGCCGCGGGACACTTACTGCGATATATACCCTAATGTTTATGAGATAAATCAAATAAACGATGCCATGCTTACAGCCATTTAAAATGTGGTTGAAATACTTTCGAAGCTTTAATCTTTGTGAAATCCGAAATCTTTTCGAGTTCTTAATAATTACTGTGCAACTACGAACTTTTAGCAATTGAATTCAGATAGTTTGCTGCCGGGCTAAACTTACATAGCTTAATTAATAATTATGTTGACATAAACAACACAATATAATTCTAGAATAGATCAATCCGACCACACATTGACACACCACTCATACACTCGCTACACACACACAGTCATACACATAAACGCTCACTAATACACATACACATAGACAGATTCTAACCAGACTTCATTTGCTTCCCTTGTTGCTAAACATGTTTGGGGTTGAGGCCTAGTGTGAGCCCAGGCTTTGGACAGTTTACGCACCAGTCTCTCACAATTGCCTGGGGTAATATTAATATAGTCTAAGTTTAAATTTTTAAAGCAATCTTAATTATTTTGATGAGAATATATATATTTTTTATATATTTAATGACTCCCAAACACTTGATTACATTAAAGTTATCTCACAATTAAACAATTCTAACTGCGGTAAGAAACTCGTAAGAAGGGCTTGGGTCGTCCCCGTCACATTCCGTGACGCACCCGGAAGGGCGCGCGGCCTTGACGTGACGTGTCACGGATCTACGGAGTACGGAGACCGTACTACCTACGCGCCCTACTACAATAATGGCCTTCCCAAGAGTCCGGTCACACAGAATAACCGAAACGCGACGTCATCCTACTTGATACTAGCTTTTACTTTTTAGAATGGGCAAGATGTCAATTTTTCAGGACATCTATCGGGTTGCTTTACCGAGCAGACGGGCTACCTGATGGTAAGCAACTACCGTCTCCTATGGACATTCGCGACATCCGAAGAATCGCAAGTGCGTTACCGGCCTTTATGAGCGAATAGGGAATGGGAATAGGGACAGGGGATTAGTGAAGTTGCGCCACCGGTAAATTCACTCACTGAACCAAACACGGCACGACGCCGTTTCACGCCAGTTTTCTGTAAGGCCGTGGTATCACTTCAGTCGAGCCGGCCCATTCGTGCCGAAGCATGGCTCTTCCACGGCAAATAATATCCGTAATATGTACTTGAGATGGGAAAATGTCTCATTAGTACACGTAGTACACGTACACGAAAAGTGAATTTTCACAATTGCCAGTAATAAGCTATTAAACCTATTTCTTGATCACAATTTTCTTTCTTGTAAAAGTTATGATGGGCAAAAACTTGACAGAGACATATTAGACCATTTCAACGGTTTTTACACTGCGATGGTTCCGTATAAAATAATCATAAACACACATACTTCTTAATAGAAGATAAATTAATAGATGATTACAAGGTCTATTAGTTATTCATTATTCAATGTTAAGTGTTCATTAATTCAGTGTCAAAAAACTCGTAATAAAATCTAGAGTGTTTATGTTTCAAAATAAACATGGACTATAACTCCATTTTGCGGTAAGTTGGCACTTGGTTGGCACAAATGTTAGTAGAAAATTTGTTCGAAATTCCATGTCCAGTAATTAAAAAAAAACTTTAAGTTGAATCACATACCAATTTTACCAAAATCTTACAGGCGAGTGTCGCCAATTATTTTGGCGATTTTTAAAGTTTAAGTAAAATTAAAGACAATTTGTATTTTTTTTTAATTGGGAGAATCAAAGCGATCACTGGTCAAAAGAGTTGGAAGTGCTTTGCCGACTTTTTCTGTGGAATACGCTTTCTATTAATAAGGACCGCAAACGATAACCGCATTCTGAATTTTAGAACATTAAGTTTAAAAATTTTGCGGCCCTTATTTGAATTTGGAGTGTTGTGAAAAAATTAATTTAATAAGTTAAGTATCTATTGATCTAATCGAGATCTACTGAAATTAATGCATGATTAGAGAGGTACAATGGTAGAAGTTTCGATCAGTATTTTTTTTTTATCACGATCGTAACACTGCGAATGGCCCCGCTGGATAGATGAGACGATTTTTTGGGATTCCTGTCAAAACTGTTGCAGTACATTGAAAGGGGTTAGTAAATATGTCAGGTACATTGGACTAGCAAACGAATGCGACTAGTTTTATAGCCCTAGCTAATAGCCCCGCTGGCAGAAGGACACGTTTGCAGGTCCGGTCGTGATAGAAAATACTGCTAGTGACAGGTCATTTAAGAGTCATGATGATTTAGGCGGAAAAAAATTGTATTCCAGTACTACTCTTGCTCGATGCTGACCTGTGTCTAACCTTTTTTTTTCTATCTCAAAATGTGTACAAAGTCACTAAGGTATTTATCACTTTAAAAACAGTGTATTAATACTTTATTTATACCACGGTAAGAAATTATTGAATGTAGCAGGTGCGTGTAGTAGAAACAGCTTAAATAAAATACGGCTTAAGCAAGCTAAAGTACGTTTGTGAAGGGGATTATATTTAATATAATTCCCGTGGACAATCTAAGAGGAAAATGTTACGCTGTAAGAGTTCTTTCTTCTTTCTATACTTAATAATATACGAGTATATTACACATTTTCAGCACTATAGATTGTGTGAAATATTACTAAGACGTTTTCCGATCTCAAGTACATAATACGGATGCTCATTGCCATGGGAGAGCTATGCTTTGGCATGAATGGGCCGGCCCGACCGGAGTAATACCACGGTCTCGCAGAAAACTGGCGTGAAACGGCATTCGTTCAGTGAGTGAATTTACCGGTGGCCGAACTTCCCTATTTTTCTATCCCTTTTTACATTCCCTATTCCCTCATAAAGGCCGGCAACGCACTTGCGACTCTTCGGATGTAACGAGAGTCCATGGGCGACGGCAGTTGCTTTCCATCAGGTAACCCGTCTGCTCGCTTGCCCCCTAAAATATCTTAAAAGAGTTCATACTAGTATCATAAATGGGTAGAGGTGGAGTTAATTGAAAGGTTGGTCAATAACATAGGCTTATTTTAGTCTTGGTAAACATGATGTTCCCAAAATATTCGTATTTTTATCCAATTTTTTAATTCCATGAGAATTGAAAGCTGCCATAGTCGTTCATACACGGCACGGCGTCGGGCGGCGACCGTCTGCATGTGAAAAGTGACCTAAAGATAGTATGGAAAAAAAAATTGCCGGGTTAGCTAGTAATATTATAATATTAGTTTTTTCTGAACGTGGTTCTTGAATACAAAAGCGCAAAATGGTGCATCACTAACTCTTAACAGAAAGAAAACATTTGTTTAAAAAACGTTGTAAGACAATTATCAAATTGTAAAGAATATTTCAGGCTTTGTAATATGATAATTTGAACTCAGGGTCATTCCCACTGAAATCGACGAAAAACCGTAAAATTGTAAAGTTTTCCACGCTAGTTTACAGTGTGAAGAATGTGAAAAATCATCTTAAACTCGTACGTGAGTGTAATATGCAATGATGGCAATGACTTCCGTTTTGTGTCTGCTTCTATGAAAAAAAATCCGATCCGATATCGGTGCTGGCGGTAGCCGAGAGCCGATTCCATGGGCAGTTCGGTATCGGACCGGACAAAGTAAGAAACAGCTGGTAGGTACATATTTCATACATTTAATTTCCTCCGATATCACATCGGATAGTGTGGAGACGCCTTTATTGGTGACCAGCTTAAGATAATAGCCGCGGAGGTGAGAGTGCTATTTTTGTAGTAACTCGAGCGTCGTGGCGATCAAGTACGTTTTGCAGATTAGGTAAAACGTTGAAAAAAATAAGAGTATTTTTTTAGTGGTGGGATAAGACTACAGCTACAGCGATTTTAAGGTAATAAAAAAAGAAAATTTTTTAAAATTCGAACATTTATTGGACGATTTTAGACAGCAAGGCCTAATCACGTTGTCAGTTGAATGTGACATAAAATATCTGGGAAGCTTGGTTATGAAAATATGTGGCTTTGTTGTTATATAATGTTATTACTGGCTTACCTTATATTTAAATGATATTGGAATCATATGGAAGTGTTCTTCGGCGTATTTTTAGCACTCTCTATCTCAATCTAACGTTTTCGACGATATCACGATGCTAGAAATATCTTTTTAAGAACCGAACTAACTTAGATATCTGATTTTTATACCCTGATAATAATCAGAGACATGTAGAAAGCCTTCACTAGCTTAATCCGATGCGCTTGAGTAACTCAAGAAATCCCCTCTTGGAAGAGAAGCGACGGGAGGTTCGGTAGGTGCTTTTTTTGTACCTTTAAGTAAAGACCAATGGGTACCATATTGTGACAGGCAGCGCCGCCGTGACCGGCCCTGAAAGAGATGGCGTATCGATCTTGACCTGAAATGCCTGTGATACAGGCCTACGGTTACGCGTGAAAAAAATCGAATTGAATCGAGTGAAAGACATTGGGGCAGCCTTTGCCCGACAGCTGAACAGCATAGGCTCTTAAAAAAGTAGAAACCTTTGTTTGCCCAGCTCATTAACTAGCATTTTTTTTGAATTTTTGTCGGTCTCGGTTGCGCTATATGTACTAGTAAATTATTCCCAAAAAGCACTTCATATTCATTAGCGAACAAATTTTAAAATGTAAAAATCTCATCTAATGCCCCAAAAGTTTCGAGCTAAGCGAGCGCACGAAATAAAAGCTAATTTACTTTAGCTCCGGAGTGTAGTTGTTAGGGGATTTTTGGCCTTTTTGAGTTACAGGTTTGAATTCAATATTTATTATAGATGCGCGTAAACCCAATATCCCTATTCATGTTTTATGAATGAAAAATTCTCGTTAATCCAATGAGCAAAAGATTCACACTAATTTATACATATTATTAGATAGAAACATGATCTTATAACAATTATGTAATCATTTTTGACGAAATATAATGTAACTTAGATTATTATATTAAGATAATTATATAGACTATGACATTAGCATGTCGATGAAATCGACAAAAATATGGTACAATAACCATATTTTTGCAAATAAATAATAATTATTATTATAAATGCGAAAGTGTGTCTGTGTACCTGTGTACTTCTTCTCCACGACCAAATTGCTGAGCCCATTTTACTAAAATTTGGTATGAATATTCTTTGAGTATCGGGTTTTGTTTTTGACATTATGTCGCATTTTGTTACCGTCTGTAGTAAAAAGGACTGAACTGATGGTAGACTGGGCGTGTAACCTCCATCTTACTAATGTCTTAGCGCGTTAACGCATAAGCCCGTCCGTTAATTTTAATATGAGCAATTAGCATTGATCGTTGTGTGTAACATCATCCTTGTGATTGACAATCGGCGCATTCGTTCCGGCCTTACCTGTTCATCATCATCACTGAGACCGTCTCTATATTGTCATTTTAACTCTGACAGAACTGGCTTTGATATTTATTGGGGCAAGGTACGCGCAAAGCTTACAGCATATAACCAATAGAGAAGTAATGTGAGCCATCCGTGTCCGAAACTTATCAGTGTTTTGGCACTGATAAATTAAACGCCAACCAACTAACGCTCGCACTAAAACAGTACGCACTAATAAGAGACCTGTGTGTACTCCGATACTTCCGATACTTTCAATCAGAGCGCAGTGGCTTCGGGCAGAATTTTTTTTTCGAACAAAACTAATAACATATCCGCTCTTTTGGTTCTATGCTCGATGGTGCAAAGTCACGGTTTGCCCAAAGTGTTTTGAGGGAATTATCTGCACTTGCCTGTGTCAAATTTCTAAAACCTGTCATTGGTCGGCGATGTAGACTCATGCACAAAGGGTTCCGTAGGTAACATTTAAAAAAAACTTCCTTAAACGTGTTTCTTAAAGTTAACAAGCAAAAGAACACACCACGAAAGGTAAGCAATTGCACCATGGAGTTACATAGCCTTTTTTATTAATTTTTTTCATTAGTCAGCTTTACTTGTCAAAAAGAGTATCCAGCCCAAAATTGCCGGTTCAAACAAAAATAAATAGACTTCACTCTCCCACAATCTCTTTAGATTTATAAAACGTATATAACATGACTGTATGAGTCATGGGATTATAGCTTTGAGATTTGGAATAACCGATTCTGATCAGGTTTATTTGCCATAGCAAAACGTTTTAAATACTTGAACAAAAAACGAACATGAAAATATGCAAAAGGAAAGTTTAGGAAATATTGCTGTTTATTTTTATAATTTGGATTAACCCATTGGACACGATTGACGTCAGAGTGCTGAGTCCGAGATTTTTTTTGACATTCGACAGCGAACGCGTTTCGTGTTTACATAGGATTTTGTATGGGATTTGTACAGCGCCACCTAGCGATGCTCACGACCACATGTACAAATCCCATATAAATATCCCAGTAAACGCGAAACGCGTTCGCTGGAGCGCGGCACTCTATAGATTAAAAATGGTCGTTAAAGCAATATTGCAAAGGAATTGCTCTGCAATTAATTTTAGTACATTTTTTGTACATTACGAAAATACGAATAATTTTGATTAAATACTTCAAAATAAATTTAAGTTGTTTGTAAAATTACTATTATGTTTGATTAGAAGTTATTCGCATAAAAACGTCAAAATGTATTGCTCTGAGTGATATTTCTAAGGGCTGTTTTAGAGGGGCAGGACCTAAAATGGTAGTAACATCAATATTGCAAAGGAATTGCTCTACAGTTCGTTTTAGTATACTTTGTTAAAAAATCGAATAGTTTAGTTTTAGATAAAAAACTTACTTTAAAATCAATTTAAATTTATTGTGAAATCACTGCTATGCAAAATTAGTAGTTATTTACAAAAAAAAAATGACAAAATGAATTACTGTTAGCGATATTGCCAGAGTAAACTTACTCTACGAGTATTGCAAAGTGACATACTTAAGGCGGCTGGTTACAAGAGTGCTGATAGTAAAAATATCGTAAATAAGAAAACAGTAAGGAATTCAGTCCCACATAAGCATTTATATTGATCCTAAAATGTGACAAACTAGCTTTTGTCCGCGGCTTCACTTGCGTGGAATTACAAAATCAAAAACGGGATGTTTTATCAAAACCGAAAGTAGGCTACGTTACTCTTCATCCACTTAACTGAGTCCATTCGAAAAATCAAGTGGTTGCTTCGTCAGGGCGTGAAGGAAGGACAAACAAACAAATAAACACACTTTCTCATTTATAGTATTATAGCGATACACAAGGCTAGTTTTCAAGCTAGTGCCAGTAAGCTTAGAAGCTGTGCCTTTTATCTTCGTATAGACGAACTAGCATCATAATGAAAGCGTGTAAGCAAAATTGTTCCTACTTCCGAGCCAGCTCCCCTGAGCAAGTGGCAAGCTAATATTTTTTTTCTCTAACAAGCTACGTATACAGGCTGTAACAAAAGTAAGTGAAAAAACTTAAAGAGTTGACTGTGAAAGTAGAGGCGCTGAAAACGAAAAAATATTTTGTGATTTGCACGGGAAAAATCATGTCTCTCGGGCGCTTGGCCACACAAATCACGACCATGTATTTTATACCAGGGGGGCTATTATGACCATTACAAACCTGCATGGTTCCACGCAATTCAATATACGGCCAACAACTGCCTCGTTCTTTTTTCGTATTACAATGTCTTATTAGAATAATAACAGAATTAGTGCTAGTTTGCTTGTGTCTATAAATGGATTTTTAAACATGTTAGTGACATTAGGGGAACGTCAAACTTCACGTATTTAGTGTCACGTGACTGCTGACTGGCTGGAACTTGGCTGGGAATAAGAGGTCACAATAACCCCTCTGGACGTCCAGAAATTGCATCTATAAATCAACTAAAAGCTAAGTCAAGCCCGTAACATATATTAGACAATGACCTTTACGAATAAAATTAAATCGTCTTTACGAAAAAAATAAGATGAACAAAAAAATAATTATAGAAAATTGCGGTTAAAATAAAACGTAAGTAATATTTATATTGTATTTAACAATTAAGTGGAATTTAAAGCCAGAACTCGTAAATGCCGAGTGTGGGAATTCTGCTGTCCCGGGGAATACCCTAGAGACGTTCTGAACCCGGTTTGAAATATAAAATTGTTACATACTTTAACTGGTTCAAAGATTGTCAAGCCCTTTTGTCTTATAACATGGGATTCAGGGGAAATATTTATATTAATAATAACTGGTTAAAATTTTTAATAAATAAAATAGTAGTGCTTTGACGTATGTGAGGCAAAATATGATAGACTCTATATTTTACGAGATGATTAAAAGAACAAAATCTCTATTTAGAATAATAAACTTACATAGTAATAAGTGTATTTACTAACAATTTTATGGATCTGTGTCATCTGAAATAAACAAATTTAATTTTTATTTATTTATTTATATTTTGTGTCTAGCAGATTACATTTTTTCCTGATCTGTGAAAGTTATCTATGGTTTCAGTGTATGTGTGTTCCAAATGGTCAGATAGCACACATTTCGCTGATAAACTTTTGCACGCGTCATCGAAAACGGTCGTTGACGCATTACGAGAACTTAACGAAAAGAAATCACTTCCCATCACTAATGCTCTCATTATTCATACCTATTGTACCTCTGATATAACCTTTGTGATTAAAACATAAGGTTCATAATCGAATAGAAGTAGGTAAAGTATCTTGAGCATCGCATTCTCGCTCACCTCAGCACGTGTGTGCTCACGTGTTGTTTTTTATACGGAACAATTTAAATTTATTATCATAATATTATGAATGAGAAAATGTGTTTGTTCATTCGTTTGTCTCTCCTTCAGGCTCTAACGAAGTTACCAACCGACTTGATTTTTGTATTTTGTCCTACCAACCACCATAATATAAAGAAAAGTTCTATAAATTCAGATACATCGGATTTTCATTATTTGTTGACATATTAAAATATTTTCTCAACAGACATTGATATAGAAAGGACACTTTGAACTTTAAATGCTAATCAAGACCCATCCTTGTACGAAATGCCAGTAAGGCTGGCTCCGGAAATTAACACTGTCATATTAAAACTACACAGGCGTATACGAGACGTAATTTTCCATTGAAAATTGGAAACTAAGGGTCTGTTTTACCGCTTATTGTTAAAGTTTCTGAAAGGCTGTCAACAACTTTTTGACAGATTCTCTATACAACATCTGTCAAAAATTTTTGGCCCTAAGGCCGTTTGTCCACCAACACCGTCAACAGAGAACGAGATCATTTCGTCCCGATAAAGTGCTACTATATGTCATAGCATATGTCATACAGGTTTCATTTTCCTCTACGTCTGACGGCGACGATATTGACGATAGAGCAATGTCGCTAGAAACAGAAATCTATAGCCTAGATCATAAAGTTGCATTTTATCGGTCCGAAATAATCTCATTCTCGGTTGACGGTGTTGGTGGACAAACGGCGTAAGAGTAGAAGCTTAAAATTGTGAAGTGTGAAGTGAAGTATTTAAAGGCAACATATGGTAACAGCTGACTTAAGATAGTCATCGTTTTTTTATTCCCATTTGTATTCAACAAAATACAAATACTAAGTGGACCCCCGATAATCCGGCCTCTGTTACTCCCGCTTCTTTTGTAATCCGACACATCACAAAAAGTAATCTCAGACATTCTTGAATAAATACAGTGTGCAACAAAAGTGTCGCTTACTCTTTATAGAACAGCCTCTATCTGTATATTAATACGCGAGCGGAAAACTTTGTGCCCCTTTTATGAAAGACGAAAATCATGAAACTTCTCTCAGTTATAGTTGATATGAAGGAAGAGCGTGGAATATCAATATGATTTTAAAATATGATTTAATCTTGCATATTTTTAATGAAACGCTACGCACACTACAATATTTTGACACGACACGATAATCATACATTTATCATACACACTCTTTTGCTTATATATACAGTTGAAATCTGTATTTTTTTTATAAAGTTTAATGGCCTGAAATGAGACCTTTGTGCCTCCTACCCTCTTCTATGTGATGAATAAATATGTATGACCGAATCTTGACCACGGGGCGACCTCAAGTAAGAACTAATATTTATTAATATCGTGACTTTTGGTTGATATCTTAAAGAGCTTGCAATGACTGACGTAACGATTGGCCTTGACAGTGAAATTTCGCAATCCGTGCGAGCGAAACCCCTCTCTATCGCCAAGGTCACGCGTAAACTCCAAGCAATTATTTGTATACAACCGTATTATAGACAACAAGGAGTATAGTCGTGGACAATGATGCGTCCAATGGTCATTCACAGTCTACCTACCATATGTGCCGTTCGCGGGCGAACGATCGAACGCCGGCGTTCGAAATTCGAATAAGTATAGTGTAATTTTTTTAATTTAAGAATAGTGCACTGGATTTGCTTTTAGTTTTCGAATGTGAGTTTTTTTTATTTGTTTAATATAATATATTTATGGGATTTATTTACTTAATTTTTGTATTTTGATACGTTTAGGTGATACATAGTAATATTATGGCATTATTATAAAAAATATTCGTGTTGATTTAAACGTATATGTCATTATACGTAACGATATATGTTATTATCAGGTATTTTAAAATATGTGAATTTTCCTTTCCTATTTTAAAGAATTTCCTTGGATAATCGAATAAATAAACTTCCCTATATTGGTACTTATGAATTCAACGATTTGAATAACTGTACTTATTTACGAACTGTAGAGTACAATCTTGTATATGAGTTTTATTAGTCCTGGTTTTTTTAGGGCAGCTGCCCTAAAAATAAACGAGTTTTTGTAAAGTGTGCTACCAAATAACTGTTGACTTGTGCGTTTAAAAGTCAACATATGTAAAAAATTGCAAAATCATTTGAATAATATTCTCAATGTTTTATTTATAAAGTAACAAGCTCAACTCACTGAAGAAGTTCATTTTTGGGTGCAAGAGGGAACATTTTTTACTTCTGTATTAATTTCAATATATCTCATTAATACATATTACATACTCCGATTCGGCTAATAGGTCTCGTTACCAGGCCATATTTAAAAAAAAAAAACAGTTTAACCATAGACAAAAACCTATTCTGTGTATGATTATTGTGTCATGTCAAAATATTGTAGTGTGCGTGTTATAAATAAATAAAACATAGCGCACACTAGTGCATAGTGTTTTATTTATTAAAAGTATGCAAGATTTAAGCATATTTTAAAATAATATTGGTATTTCACGCTTCTCCTCCATATCGAGACTGGGAGAAATTTCATGCTATTACATCAGTAAATAAAGAAATCTTCTTAGCTAAAATTCCACATGATTTCGTCTTTTGAAGGCTATAGCAGCTGGTGATCACAATTACTTACCAAATTGTTAGAAAAAGTTCACTGTATCGAAAATAATGGCGAGTCTACTTCTTTCTCCAGTGATACAATCTAGCGCTGGATTACAATTGGAATATTAGTTTAGATATTTTTTTGTATAATAACCATAAAATATTTATAACGATATACTATCGAATATCTTATAATGTATTAAAAAAAGCTTAACAAACGGTGGATTAACCATTGGTTAACCAAGCGTTAACTTTCTTAGCTTTAGCTGTAAGTAATAAATATAATTACCAACTTTTATAACATTTATAGAAGGTTATTAACCCAGTTTTTGCAAGGCGAAACATGTAATGTGCACTGACTCTATAGGGTGCTTTTTTGAGGGACGCAATTTTTTTTTACAATTAACTCTGTGTAAAGAAAATATACACACCATTAAGAATTATCACTTACTTTTGATACATTCAAATCATTTATTAAACACATATTTTTATAAAATAAAATGCAACGGTATTTAAAGGAAGGTGTACATCATGTCACTTACTAATCCCTTGCTGCGTTAAACTTGTGTTATGGGTTATGGCAATGTGACAGATGGCTAAGCAAAACACGAATTTGTTTAATTCACATAACACACACATTGAATAACTGTGATTAACTTTGGATTTGTATATAAACTCGAGATAGCTTTCAACCCCCTTATTCATAAAAATATTTAAGCAATGCTTAACTAATTAAGGTTCACTGTCCCTTTCTGTCGTACGTTACATTTTCAATATTCCAGAAAGGGACAGCGAACCTTGATTACTGCCTCAACCTCGTATCTCAAAAATGGCTACATTTCATTGCACAGAAAAAACTGATTATATTTTTTTTCTCAGTCATTGTGCAAAACTACATATGAGGTTATTTGATAAGTAAATTGTTACCTAACAAATAACTTCAGATACAGTTTTGTACAATTATTAAGAAAAATAATATAATCCGTTTTTTTGTTTCTTGAAATGTGGCCATTTTTAAGATACGAGGTTGAGGCAGTAAGTCATCGATTAGTTAAACATTGCTTAAATACTTTTGTGAATAAGGGGGTAAATGTTAATTAATCGCTACGAGTATTAACCTTTTAATGATTTGTTGCATCAACTTTTGCCAGTATTTGAAAATGCAAATTTTGATTAAATCCGTTAATTTTGCGTAATATTTCTCTGTTGATAATTCAACATCTGAAAACTCGATATAAAAACAATTTTGTGTTATGTTCCGACTTCGTACGAATTTATAGGCAATTAGGCAATGTCGCCAAAACTACTGAAATATTTTTAAGGAACTTTGGACACAGATAGCTGATTTAATATAGAATTATTTTTATTTCAAGTTTATTCTCCCGGGGGATAATATAGAGGCAAAGCCGCTGCTTTTCCCGCTAGAAAATATATAACAATACAAGGTTTACTATATTTGTCTGTCGTATCATAAAATAAGAAAAAAAAAACAAAAAAAAATTGTAACAGAGCTAATGAACCAGGAAAAGCCTATTGTTATTATTAACCTCATAATACGATAATATCAATGAACCATTCACATGCAACAAAGGGTAATTTTTACGGCAATTATACAATTTCGTAATATTATGTCTCGTAATACTACGCTTAGGTAATTCTCCCTTGAAGGTTAATTATCTCTTAAACTATGAATAGAACAGTTTTCTGGCAATTAGAAAAAAATTAAAATCGGCCGAATGCGAGTTGGACACGCGCACGGCGAAAGAAGGGTTCCGTACCATATTAGAGCAAACATTGTATGAAAGCCATCAGCCAACCTTACCAACCTTGAAGTTTTGTATGGAAATACTTTGAGTCCCCGGGAAGAACATCCTTTTTTCGCAGACAAATGTACAATCCTTGCGCAATAAACGAATTTTGGCGCAACGGACTTACGTCATCTTATCTAGTTTAATTCATAAACCCAATATCGGTTTTCAATTAAAAATACCAATAATGATATAACAACAGGATGAGTAGTGCGTAACCAATCATTTGAACAGGGAAAACCTCAAATTAGATAATATTAGGTGTTTCCTGTAATGACAAATCAAAATTATATGCTACAAAAAAACTTGTGGGTACCCACTGTCCAGTCACGAATACAATTTGTCTAAAGTGTACTCAGGGATTGCTAAAAGTTACGTAAAATTAAGACTTTAAGAGCGCGCGCAGTGCTAATTTTATCCACGCAATTTTTTTTTCCGCTACTTCTGTAACAAAATTAATTATATTATGGTAATCGCTTTGGCGTCCGTGGCCTAGTGGGTAAGAACATTCGGTTAGCATTCGAGAGGGTGCAGGTTCGAATCCCGGTGGAGGCGAGACCAATGAGACATTTTCCGGATGCTCATTGCCAGTTCGACCGGGGTGATTCAGTAAGTGAGTTTACCGGTAGCCCAACTTCCCTAACCCTCTATCCCTATTCCCTCATAAAGGTCGGCAATGCACTTGCGACTCTTCGGATGTCGCGAGTGTCCGTAGGCGACAGCAGTTGCTTTCCATCAGGTAACCCGTCTGCTTGCTTGCCCCCTATAAAATTATGATAAACAGTGTTTAACTAATCTAGATTTGCCGTCCTTTACTGGAATATTGAAAACATCACACAACAGAAAGGAACAGCGAATCTTGAGTAGTTAAATACTGTTTAAATATTTTTATGAATAAGAGGGTAGATTCAATTCACATAAATCAGATTTTCACTCATTTTCAAATTGTTAAAATTTGAAAATGAGTGTGGCAAATCATAAATTCAAAATTAAGTATGCAAAACGACTTGCACCTAGCAAGTCGTTATCATACGGTTTTTACTACATAAGTTATAGGTATCATAGACATATTACGCATTTTACTACAATCGTGAGTCACGAAAAATCTTTAAAAATCGCATCAAACATTGTTTAAATATTAAGCGCCTGTTTCATCGCCTACTGATAAAGATGTGGATAGACTATCTGTAAGCGGTGAAACAGGCCCAAAGTTTACCCACTAACAATATGCTTAACTTACAAATAATACTTTCCCTGTTCATTGTGTGATGATATGTTCTAATGTCTTACTGATATTATAAATGTAAAAGTTTGTGAGTTTATCAGTGTGTATGTTTTTTTACTTCTTCACGCTTAAATTTGCCATGCCAGATCTAGCTGATATTCTGGATCAACGCATTTTACGCAGGTAGCACCGTAGGGCACAGCTATTATTATTATACTTTTAATATGATCTTTTAACTTTCTAAGGCCAGCAACGGACTTGCAACTCCTCTGATGTTGCAATTTTATGAGGGCGGTTGTTTTTTACATCAAATGACCCGTTTGCTCATGTGCTTCCTAATTCTTAAAAAAAAAAACGTTTTTTGGACAATAAAAACAAAAGAAACATTTTTGCAATCAAAAACTAGTTTTATAATTACATGGCACTAATAATTTAGGTGATAAAGTATATAATATTCAAAGTTTAACAAAAATAAAAATATGTCAAAGTCGCTGCCAATTTAAAAATAAGTCAATGTGATTAGATTAATGGTTATTTCATATTTTATTTATTTTATAAAGAATTAAGTAAGGACATTCACAAACCAAACCTACCCCCAAAGGGGGTAAAAGAGGGGTCAGATTTTGTGCGACGCGAAAAACATCGCAGACACAGTTTGCATATAACAAGAGGGATCAGTATTTAATTTTATTTATAGCTTATTTGGAAATTTTATTTATATGTAATCGATCTACAACCACAAAAGGTTTGATATTTTTGGATTTAATTAATTTTGTCTTTACGTTCACCTTGCAACGTACTCTAGAGACGTCTGTTAATTATAACTCCCGCACCTGTTACGGTGACAGTGGCCGGTTTCATTGAGCCTAGGCCTAAAGCAGGAGTTATTTATAATGCCCAAGTGTATGCGCAAACACGAGAACACTCTTTCTTCCTTTACTCTTATAACCCAGTGTGACGGATGGCCGACACGACTGGCGAGAGATCAGGCGCAGGACAGACTTTTTACATGCCTGCATCAGCCTGCATCTTCCTAACCAAACAAAATGCAAGAATTTATCCTGTTTGGTGTATACCATTACATAACATTTTAGACCGATAACAACGAGAAAATTTTACTGAATAACACCTACAATTGGAGTCCTAAAGCTCTACAGTATACGACGACTTGACAGATTTTAACCGACTTTCACAAAGGAGGAAGTTTCCTTATTCGATGTCGGTACCAGGTAAATTAGCGCAAGTTTAAAATCAAGAATCTAAGAAATTATAAAAGCTGATACCGACTTCAAAGTTATAATGATTGATTACGGACTTAGGCCAATCCTTATAAGGGACTAATTAAGATTAAGAATTATTTGTTACTTTTTTGACCATTACACTATTGTTTTTGCTGGAGAAGTAGGTTTTTATTTTTTGTTCAATACGAACAAGTAGACAAATTGCCTGATTACCACTCCATCGCCTAGAAATCGCTAATCCTTCTGAACATGTTTTTGAGCCTCAGAGCTACAAGAGTTGGACCCTATAGCTCTATAGAGATTCGCCATAAAGATTCCCATGTAAAGACGTTTCTAGTGTGGTCAAGTGCCTTCCTTGACCCGAGTTCAAGGGTGGTTGCAGGTTACAACACGCGGCGCGCGCGTGCCCGACTGATCGTTCACAAATCACACCTATATGGCCTTAGGTCGTTTGTTCACCGCACGCCGTCACTATCAACGAGATTACTTTGGAACGAAAATGCCACCTTATGATCTAGACTATAAGTTTGATTTTCTACCGACATTGGTCTCATGGCGTGATCTGAAGTGACGTAAAGCAAAATGATAAAATGCCACCGTATGACACAGGCAGACATGTTTTATTTTGCTCTTCGTCCTACAGATCGGTGACAACATGAAGGCTAGATCATTGCCAATAAAAAACGTACTTACCAACCTAGTAGTTAAAAATATTTCGTTGACGTTTTCGGCCGGCAGTGGACAAACAACCTTATGGGTTTAATCTGTTTTAGTCTGATGCAAGAATCATAGACATTTCAAATGTGATATTGAGGGTTTAAATTCATAGACTGATATTAACTAATTATTTAAAAGATCTCTCCTGGATTTATTTATAGTCGTCATAGGCCATGGCTTGTGGGCGGCAGCATCCTAGCCTTATAGGAAATCAGCAGATTTTATAGGTACAATCAGGGAAGCTGAATCGGAGCCAGATTGCGGGTCTAAGTAAATTGGTCGCGCTATGTCAAATCCAACCGACAGATCACGACTTACATGGAATTGCCATATTCCGACCGAATAACGTCGGTCTGCCAACTGGCTCTATTTCAATTTCCTACATTATACATGTGGCGACAGAAAGATAGCGGATTACTTTTATGAAAAATGTAAATACTTTATTGCTTTCAAGCATTTAGCCACTGCTTTGTCCCCGTGGAATTGGTAATAATATGTATAGTGGTGCACATTAACATAATACTGGAGGTCGCCCTGTGGTCGAAATTCGACTATAAATATTTCTGAATTCAATCAGGAACTTTAATTTGGCATTAATGTCTCGTTACGACGCCATTAAGTTTTATTAAATAAAACACAGTTGACGTAACCATGAATAATAAAATATTTTGTGTATTATTATCGTGTCATGTCAAAATTTTGCAGTGTGCGTGTTGTAGTGTGCGTAGCGTTTTATTTATAAAAAATTAAAGTAAATTATATATAATATTAAAGCATATTTAAAAAAATATATTAGCATTCCACGCTTCTCCGGCATATTAACCATAACTAGGAGAAATTTCATGCTTTCATATTTACGCGTCTTTCGTAAAAAAGGGTACAAAGTTATCCGCTCGTGCATTCATATATAGACTACTATGTAAGACCAGCTTCATGAAACTCGGTGTTTTTAGACTTTGCAAGCTCTACATTTGCGTTGAAGTCTTTTTGTCAAAATCATTTCATTGTATTGTACCCATGTCTAAACCACTGATTTAATTTAAACGAGTGAAGGAATATAGGTAACTCGACAATTGCAGACTCAGTAATAGGGAATATGCATGATTTTTTATTATTTAATTAAATAAATCTTACGTTATTGAAAAACGATGTAGTCCAATCA
>JAOTAV010015965.1:0-24874 GCA_026546445.1 Cyclargus thomasi
TGTTCAAGGGGATCTGAGAATGGTTTAGATTCACAAAATAGCTCGGCAGGACAACGTCTGCGGGGTCAACTAGTAATGTTATATGATATTAAATAATTAACACAATGGGTCCCGATGTTCTGATTCCCTGCTAATTATATCCAAAAGAGCTTCCTGACCTCAGGTGGTCCCGAACAAGAGGGATGCAGGGTTAAGGGCCCTTTTACCTTATGGTAATTAAAAAAAAGTTGAATGCGTAAAACCAGTCGAACAAAACATTTTTTTGTTTTCGGTTGTTATAGTTTTTCTTTCTTTTCGGTTCGTTTTCTCAAGTAGCAAATTAATGTTTCCTTTCCTTTATCTGGTACTTTATAGATAAGTTCACGATTCAGGTAGTTTGTTATCGCCTCAAAAAAGAATAGAACTAATGCCAAGTTTATGAAGTTTCTACGGGAGTTTAAATAATTTAACAGCAAAAGATAAAGCTTTTTTTACAGTTTTTTGGTTTTCTTACCGAAAGGGTAAAACCGAGACCATATTACTAAGACTTCGATGTCTCTCCGTCTGTCTGTCTCCAGGCTGTATTTCAAGAACTTTTCACAAAAATTTTCACAGAAAATGACGTATTTGCCCCTTTAACAAAAAAATACTAAAAACAAAATAATTAAATATTTAAGAGAGGCTCGTATACAAAAAATGTATTTTTTCAAATGTCTTGGTACTAGATGGCGCTGCAGTACGTCTACAGTGCGCTATTATTTATTAGTAAGAATGCTGCAATTTTGTTGTCTTTACTGATACGGAATCTTGGACCCGCGCAAGAAAGATCTTGCGCGAGTCCAACTTGCGCTTATCGGTGTTGAACGCAGATGCAATATTCGGTAAATAAAATGTATGCCTTTCACACTGTCCGGTCCGATATCGGAGAATAACTGCACATGGCGTCGACAAGATCCCTATCGGTAGTCGGCGTCCGATGCAAATATCGGATCGGATTATATGGAAACACTCTACATATTCTAAGAGATTGGTTGATGTTTGACGTAAGTCAATTTGAACCGTAAAAGCGTAATAAAACCTTAGAAATACTTAAAGAAAAATGTAAATATTAATTCTTACATTTTTTTTTACTTTTGTTGTTTTTAAATTTTTTTTAAATAATTTCTTTGTTTCGTTCGATTTTTTTTTTCATTAATTTTTTTAACGTTATGTATTTTGTGGATAACGCAAACATTTAAATATCAAACTGTCAAAATGAAAGGCTTAATTGAAAAATATTACGTGGACATGATTATAAGGATACATGACACAGTAATAAAGCTGAAATTGAACCGGGTTCCGTGTGAGAGTAATAGCTTGTCGGCGTGTTTGATCCAATGGTAATTGTGGGTTAAGTCGAAGTACTGTTTGCAGAAACGTCCGCCTACTTAACGAGGTGTGGTTGTGTGCATTTCGACAATTTTCCGGTGGGAAAATAGTGTGTAAAAGCAGCTTAAGTCAGAAAACTTCGGGCGTACCGGAATGAACTCTGTTCATTTTGTCATGGACATCGCATACTATCTGAAATTTATGAAACGTTTTTGAATTGTATCTGAAAGGCGCGGCGTCCGAATTTCTCTGATGAGAAATTCTTATAATGTGCGGCCGGCTTAAATCAGGCAAGTGCGAGAAATATTGCGAGCGTCCGTAGCCTACTAGATAATACCTTTGGTTCGCACTCGAGAGGGTACAGGTTCGAGCCCCGGTGGAGGCGTGTACCAATCAAACATTTTCCGACCTCAAGTACATAATACGGATGCTCTTTGCTGAGGTAGAGCCATGATTCGGCACGAATGGGCCGGCTCGACCGGAGTGATACCACGGCCTCACAGAAAACTGGTGTGGAACGGCGCTGTATTGTGTGTCGTACAGTGAGTGAGTTAACTTCCCTAATCCTCCTATTTCTATTCCCATTCCGTATTCCTTCATAAAACGGCCCGCAACGCACTTGCGACTCTTCGGATGTCACGAGTATCCATGGGCGATGGCAGTTGCTTTCCATCACATAACCCGTCTGCTCGCTTGCCCCCTAAATATCTTAAAAAATACACATACAATTCATTTTGTAATAATTTAAGCTTGACTGCGCTATAGAAAGATTTAATGTTTATTAAAAAGGTACGTTTGGGATTTGAGTAGTAGTAAAATAAGATTGTTTCAAAAATATTAAATCCTAATTTTCTTAAAATATTAACTTATAACTTGCTGCCCCTTTCCTTCGTGTTCTTGTTTTAATATCCGTGTAACAGATTAATTGCCATATTTTTACCATCGCTTGATGTCTTATTATAGGCCTTATCGATATTAGATCTTGTTTGAAATATTATGCTCTATTAATACCAGCCTTAGCTCGGAGGTCGGCATTTTCTTACCTGTAACAAAAATAATATCCATAAGGAATTGAGGATATTTATAATAATTTATATTATTTATTGGCCTTATATAAAGCATTTCAATTTCAATTTGCTTGAGGATTGAACACTTTCATGTTTGAAAGTATTTGTTTAGTGCATGTACCTTTTATCAATTTAATAAAAAAAAAACAGCTCTTTGAAGGTTCATCAAAAATCATAACGTTTTGTTCATTATATACACGGCAGACACTATAAACCAACGCCTAATAAAAACAATGATTGATTAAGCGCCAAACATCCGTTTTTCAAAACCGAATCCAGCTCACATTATGAATATTAATTTAAATATTTCAGAGTTCCGTTGTACAATGTTGTGAATTGTTTAGTATGGAAGTGATAAGAGTTGTGCAAAAGTCGGACAGCGATTGGACCTAATGTCTGGTATGTTATATATAGTTAGTCTATGGGAGGTTGGGTGTTGCTAGGCAACTGAAAACAAAGAGACTGGTAAATGGCGTAGCGTGTTGTTCTTTCTTTAAGCACATATTTAACAACGTATTAAGTAGATAAGTTAATAACTTAAAATTAAGTTAAAATGTATGTACCTAACATACATTTTAACTTAATTTTAAGTTATTTACTTCATGTAAACACAAAATTTTGTGGCAAGTTAAATGACATAAAATGTAGTTAAATTTAGTTACCTACTTATCTACTTAATACGTTTAAGCAAGACATAAGGGTTGATCGCCGATCATCCGAAATGTCACATGAATGTTTTTAATATTAATGTGTAATTGATTGGCAAACTTTACTATTTTTTCATTACATAGATAAGTAATTAATTAATTATTATACTAAAACTAAAATAAAAGTAAATAGGACTAACAATAAAAACCAAAACATTTATATATAAATTAGTATTATTAACAAATAAGAGAAAGAAAATGGCGAATATTTTTTATTATTAATAGATCACCCTTAACATATATATTACTTGATATACATCACACTAACGTGCGCAAGCGTTGACTTTGTAGAATAGCTACGGAACCTCACCTTCAGGGAGTCTCGAAATTGACTTTCACAGGAAAGGGCGTTAAATTTTACTGGGCACATAAATTATGTACCAATTAATTTAACACGTTAGAATATATTTCATCAAAGGCACCTCGGGCGTCCGCGGGAATCCAATTATGATATTGATTTCAAAAACCAGGATTCTACTAATTTTAAATATTCTAAATATAATTAATGATATTTTATTAGGGAGAGAGCTGTCTAATTGAATTTTAGATGTTCAATAATCGTTAGATGTCTTAAGAATTTTTAATTTGATACTTAAATTCGAATTTATTGGAATTTTATTACACGTATGTCTGCGCGTATTTTTTTGTGAAGTCGTTACAATTTACATTCTCTTCAAAATATCTTTGTTCATTTCACGGTTAATATAAAGTATATCAGAATAAATTAACATGCTCCTTTGTTTTGCTCGGGTAAAATGTAGCGAATAGGAGTAATAACAAACCTTTTTGTTTTTGTAGTATTATGTCTGTATCTAATACTTTTAATCAACATTAAAAAAACTGTATCTTTTTTAAATTAAATTCATTATTATATTTTTATTTTAGTATGTTCAATTGAAGATAAAGTGTTAGGAATTTTACGCAGAAGTAGCCGCGAGCAAACTCCAGAAGGTCTTTTACACGCCGGTATTAAAGAATTTAGATCTCATAAACGTACACTTAAGTTCCACAGTAGATGTCGACACGATGCCAATAATTATTAATTTAATAACTACTGAACAACAGGTGGTGCCGTACCTTGTGTAGATCAAAGTGTGTTATGATTATGAAGCGAGGTTTTGACAAGCAGCAAGGTTTGAGTGTTTTTTTTTGTTTTATGTGACAAAGAGTAAGCAATATAGCGTGAAAATGCGTTGTATGCTTTTTTATTCTTTATTGTGTATCTATTTATAGTATTATGTTTTTTATTTGTAAATGTATTTGTATATTTTAAATTGTTTACTCTTACCTCGTCTATGAAGTCACCTACCATGTGTGGTTTGAAAAAATAAATTTAAACTTTGATAGTGCTGTGTGCAAGTGCCATTCTGAATTCGACTTTCTTTAAAAATTTAATAATATTTCAACTATAAATTTATAGTAACAAGCTCTTCAAAAGATGCCACATAAATGCCTTACCGTTTTAAACAACGAATAGGATTAGCGTTCGCGGGACCCGAGTCTAAAACTGATAATGTCGGCATATTTCAATCGCTAGGTATGGGTAGTGGGCTGGTGGCGCCCCACCGGGCTACAGCTTGTTTTATTTTACATCGTCTCCTGCTAATTTGATTATGTTGAGCAGGTGTTTAACGGTCCTGCATGTTTGTAGGACGTCCTTGTCGGAATTTTTATGATTTTCTTATTCATAACCCATAAAACAGTATTTTGTTCTGTAGAGCTTAGAAAGTTGTGTTTTCTTTAACTGTATTTTATAGGTCAGTAGGGCAAATTAAACGTTGATTTGTTTAAGATGATATTTGGGTTACTGTGTGGGTTACACGGAATGCAATTTATTAAAAGTCGACCTTTAAATATACCGACAAATACCTACTTGAGAAGCAGTTACTTAAATCTAATACAACTTTGAATGAAATATGTATAGTTAATGGTAAAAATTAATTGAGTGCCAGTTGAAAGACCTGCGTTATTTGGTCGGAATATGTCAATCCCCTGTAAGCCGTGATCTATGCTCGTGACTGAGTTTGACAAAGATCACCAATCTGGCTCTGTTTCAGCTTCCCTGTTTGTACATACCGTATCCTCTTGATATCAAGCTTTAAGTTAATGCACGTTATGAGCGTATCAATATTTGCACTGAATATCATCCAGTCAAAAAGCCTGTGAATATATCTTCTCAAAAAACTTTTGAAACCGGGCTTAACTGTTGTCACAATTTGTATAAGACTCTAGTGAAGTAGAGTTTATTAACTCTTCATTAGGCCGGGCATTCCTCAGATATTTCTAATGTATTACGTTTTGTACGTGCGTCTTATCGTAGGCCCGACGGCTGAGGAGATTAATATTAAAAAGCCAGCCAAGGACTTTGATGTAATGCGACATTTTCTTCACTGTGTGACATGGACTATGTAGAGATAGTAACGAATAGAAGCGGAGTACTCTTTGTAAAGTTAAAATATCAAGGTCAAGCTATGTATATTATAACACACAAGCAAAAACTATCAAAATTTTAATTTTAGCTTAATTTATATAATTTATTATTATGCTTTTATAAATAAATGTGTGTTATATAGTAATACAAAAAAAAATAAAAAATATATAGTAAGACCATCTCATAAAAAAAGGTATGAATTATAGTCATTAAATTCTTTACATACCTACTATTAAATCTTATAACCCTCTAGGTTATAAGATTTAATAGTACCTATGTGAAGGTTATAGGCTATAATCCACAGATACTTATGACACCTCGTCAAAGTGTAAAATCATGTTAAATACCAATAAAATTTAAATTGATAGCATTGATAAAGGATTAGGAAAAATAAATAATTTTTAAAAATAATTAAAGTTGTTTGTTAGATGTAACCTTCAAATATCTTAATAAAATATTAAAACTTATTTAGTGAGATATTTGCATGTATCTGTGTTTTAATGACAAATACCTTTATATTTAAGTAATGAAAAATAAAAGACACGTTTTTCGTCTTTTCGTTGATATTTATAAGTTGAATCTTTTTTAAATCTCACAAAAGTGTAAAATTTTTCTTTTAACATAAATTAATATATCTCTGAGTAAGGTATTACAAGAAAGAAGTCCCATTTCTAGTAACGCTAAGCTCTACAACCATAGAGTATCTTGAAAGGCAGTGTCAGGATAAGAATAATTTTAACCGTAGTGTTAGTGACAGAGGACTGTACATAAATTAATTGTTTTTATTACTTTTTACGTTTAGACGAAGCCTTAAGTAAAGTAAAAGGTTTGTTACTGATATCTTACAGCTCGAGTGTACTTAAACGTCGTAGAGGACATTTTATTGGTTTTCATTTAACAATTTTTTAATGTTTTATGATAATTAGAAAGCATTAAGCTATTTTTACATGGCTTTAAGACTGATTTTAGTCTCACACCGACCCTCAGAGCTCACGGCCCAAAATGTTGGTACAATTGTAGAAAGCGTTTTTAGCGGCTTTCAAAGAGCAGGAATATTCCTAATACGATCGTATAATTTTTTTGTTCGCGGAAAGCTTTTAAGCTTGTAAATCGATTTCGATATTCTTAAAATAAAAAGATAATACTTCATAGGTGAACTCATAATCAGAAAATGTTTTCTGATTATGAGTTCACCTATGAAGTAAAAAGTCGGTTAAAGTAGTTTTTTTATTAAAACTATTAAATTGCGTCTTGCTTTATGCGCTAATAATTTGTTGTTGTTGTAAGCGTTGTTGGTATTAGCGTCGACAATCAGAGATCTGTCAATGTGATCTTCAAATCAACAAAAATATTCTTATAATAAATTAAAACTTGAATTAAAGAATATCGAAGTCGGTATAACTATCCAAATGAAATTTGACAAGGGGTATCATAAGTTCGCGGAAGCATTGATCACTTGTTGAAGGCTTAAATTGCATATACTTTTAATTTTTTAGCACTTTTATAAAATGGAATAAATTTGATAAATCGCTAAACCTGATGCTACAAATTTGGTTGCGTTTCCTTAAAATGCACCGTATAATTATTTAAGGTCCTCCGCTGCGTCAAGCGTGTGCCTGCGACGGATGATCACGTGACGTGCTTGTTTCATGTTTTTTTTAGTAGAGGTTGTCCTGTGGTCAAAATTCGACCATAAATATTAAATACTTATACCCATCGTACAGCGGAGCTATAAAAAAATATATAATCTATTCAATTCAATCACAGACTTCAATTTGGCATTAAGGTCTCGTTACCAGGCCATTAAATTTTATGAAAAAAAAAAGACAAACCATAAACAAAAGAGTATTTTATGTATGATTACCGTTTCATGTCAAAATATAGTAGCGTGCGTAGTGTTTTATATTTGTATACCACGCTCTTCTATTGGTATTCCACGCTCTCCCTCCATATGAACTATAACTGGGAGACATTTCATGCTTTTACATGTAGATGTAGACGTATTGATATCTAGATTAGAGCAACGTTGCGGGCACACGCTTTACGCACGTAGGGCTTTAAGTTACCCCAATTTGAAGCATCAGATTCGCGGCCACTGATCCATCGCTGCATTCCAATGTACCTGTTAAAACAGAACCTGTTAATAGATCACATATCTGACCAATATATCACGGTATATATTCATAGTATATAAGATAGATGACTCCGGCGACTTTATAACGAGGTGGCACAGCTATTGATCAAGGTGTCAATTATTATGGTGATCTGACTAGCTCACTTTAATTAAAATTTATTTTGTGACAAAGGATTTGATTTATGTCAGTATAATGGCAGTAGAAAGGCAACGCAGGAATTTGAAATGGAACGCTTTGTGGTGAATATTATGTTGAAAGTAGGGAAATAATTGTTTATATAGAAATAGGAGAACAAAATAACCTGTAAATATCTATTATAATTAGTTATACAAGCGGTTGCAAAAGTAAGTGATGGAACTCTAGGGTCTAGGGTTTGTGTCCCTTATATATTCACTGTAAAAGCACATGCTAATAATTTTGTTGCACCCTGTATAAGACTATTAATCCGAGAGTGGTAGGAATTTTTGAGTAGGTATTTGAGGCAATCTGAAACCTTGTAATGTATCTCTCCTATTACACCCCAATACGGACATGCAGACCTGGCTGGTGAATAGCGGGGCTATAAAAAAATTTAATATATCCCAAAATTTGTTTAAAAAATCTGAAAATCCAAGTCTATCAGAATTTACGGATTTTTATGACATTCTTTCACGAAGCTGCGAAATAGTTTAAATAAATTATTACTAAAATTTACCTCTGTAATTATCATTTGTCAAAATTCTTTGTCATCTCAGAGTAAAATTTCTTATGTGACTTATGAAATATATATTTCATAGTTTATCAAAATTAAATCTATCTCGATGACCTCTCGATACTATTGACCTTAAAGTAGGCGACCGAGGTGTTGGAGAGTAACCTATTTAGATGTTGTTGATAGCAACACGCCAACTCGAGCGCCAGTGGAGTGCGATTATATAAAAATAAAGTATAGCTAAAGAAAATAACACACCCGACTATAAAAGTTACCCTTAACTGTAAAATACTATTTTAATAGCGACTGGACCGGTTTTCATGAAACATGCAGTATGCACTAAGTTTAACAGTAACAAATACGGCAAAAGATGAAATACTCATCGGACTTGTAGTTCAGAATCCTTGAGTCCTTGAAATCTTACACAAACTATTAGTTAAACTAAATTCCTGACAAATTAAAAACAATCCGACTAACGATATCGGAGGCGACCGGTGAGAGAAATCGTTATCGTAGTATGTAATCATATTCATTAATCATATCGGTTACTAACACTTCGGATTAAAATACTTTCAAATTAATTACCTCGCGGGCCCTCGATTACCCTTAATTACCGATTATTACCTATTTTCGATGATCGAAATCGACCTATTACCAAATGAGACACGCTATCTGCAAAGATCTTAGATACAGTTACTCTGATTAAAACCTTAGAACGAAAAAAGTGTAGTGAATTATGACATTTTTAAATTAAAAATTGCTGGCACACGCTCAAGTGAAATGTTACGAAATAGAAAGTTGGAATTATCTACTATACAACGCTCCATACGAGCCAATTAAGCGTTGGATGTTTCAAGAAGTTTACACATATAGCGTTTACCCTTATTTGTATAATCGACAAATGTTTCTATAAAAGTATTTTATTCTTTAAAGCTATTTCCTTCTTGATATCTTTTAAATGGCCAAAACTGTTTTATATTAAAATTATTTTCACACTAAATAATTTTTAAAAACGGTTTTACGACAGATATCTATACTTAAACTATAAATGCAAATGTCTGTTTGTCTATCTGTCTGTTACTTCTATTTTAATGAAAATTGTTTTCTTGAGTTTGGGAATAGGACGGCTGCGTCATAATTTTTTTCTATCCTAGAATGTTACGACTCTAGTAGACAAATTTCTGCAAGTTGGTAGGTGGGGAGATTTGGAGGTATTCACTATTGTTTCGTCTTATAAACATTTTAATATCAAGCTTATTAAAAGCCATTTTGCAACTACACTCATAGTATCATGATTCTAGGAATTTAAATAAAAAATGAATAGTTCTTGCGTTCTTCCTAAAACTTGTTCCTGGCTTGTCTTTAATTACGCGTATAAACTTAGTATTATATTTACCCTTTACCTGATACTGTTATGTTCGTGTCACAACTAGAGAACTGTTGAATCTCTACACTCGAGGTGAAATTATTAAGCTTTAAAGTCAAATGTCTCTTAAAATTTGTAAAAATTAATCGTAGTAAAAACATGAAGAAAAACAAAATATTTTGACAATTTAAAAGGATATTTTAATATTTAATAGAATCAGGCGTTACTTTGCAGAAATCCATAGCTTCAAGTTTAGTAAAATAGGATTTTTAGTAATATTCCGCGAAAATTAACCTCAAACTGCCCGCCTTTTATACACAACTATCCCCACTACCCTCACAGTACCTCCGAACATATGTTCGGGGGTATTGGTGTGCCCCTGAGTTTGGACGAAACGCGCGTCTAGGTTCTCAACCCGCATTTTTATTTGCAGGTTGAGGTTAATTTTGCGGAATATTGCTAAAAAGCCTAATTTACTAAACTTGAATTTATAAGGACTACTGGCAAACATTTTCAAATCGGTTTAGTCAAAATGTTGCTTAGGTAACAATAAAGTGATTGGAAAAAATTTTTTATAAATAGACAACAGGATTGTATATGCAACATACACAGAATTGAAAACCTTCCCCTTCCAAGATATGTCACCCAAGTGCCACAAAATTCTTCTATGTTCGTTTCACGTTTGCAGTGATTTTATATGGTATTAAATATTTTACGTGAAATTTCTTATGACTCAAAACCTATAAAGGCCATGACCTAGTTTCAGTACTCAAATGCTTTATCAAGACCTGAGCTAGATTTTTTATCGCTTAGGCTTGCCTGTATTTTTAGTCCACCTTTGTGACTTTATCTCCAATACGTTCTGAGAATATGATTCAGAACGATAATGTTATCGGTGTTACGAAATAGCAAGAAATGCAAAGAAAGTGCCTGTTGCAGTTCCTGTATTGGAGAATCAAATAAGGGAAATTTTATTTATCATAACTCTAGGTAAAGCTTAATCAGTTTCCTGCTCTAGGGGACCATCCATAAAGTACGTCACACGTAAAGGGGGGGAGGTGGTCATCAAAGTGTGACACGCTGTGGCATAGGGGTGGGGGGTCCTCAGATTTGTAACATCACATTTCATATTCTCAAATTTAATCTCAAAATTAGAAATATTGATGTGGTTTTAATTTTTAGGCGTAAAATTTTGTGACGTCACAATAAGGGTCCTTAGAATTGTGACCACCTGGGACAAGGGGGAGGATTCTCACAACTACGAAATTTGTGTGACGTAATTTATGGATGGTAATAAACGTAATTTAGAGTGTTGTTTGAAATATTTCAAGAATTTTTCAAATATTCACATCATCCAACGCATTGCTTAACTCCAAGAAAAATTTCAAACTTAAAGTGATCAAGATTATTAAAATGTCAATAAGATATTTTGAAATCTCGTTGAACATGAAGATAAACAAGATACAGCATTCTACAGAAAACGAATAATATAACAGTTTGTAAGCTTAGTCAATTAGTAATCAGAATTTAATTTGGATGAAGTTGTAGCGGGTATGTTCGAGATAACAGCGACTTGGAATTGGTATTAAGAGCGAGATAGGGGTATTTTTAACTGGATTTACATATGGAAATCGACAATGGCGAATTAACAAGTTTGAATGGGCGAGATACTTAAGATACATTCAGTGGTGCTAATGTACTAACGATAGTCAGTGGCACATACATGAAAATGTTGCAGTTTTATTTGAAGACAAGACGTTTAATTGACTACTATAGACTAGACTAAATAGACAAGTGTCGAGTTCGAGCAGAGGCTCGAACTTTAACTAGAGTGGTTAAAGTCACCCATAACAACATGTGTCAATTTCACGACCCTCGAGTAGCACTAACCATATGATTAAACTGTCAAGTTACTTACTTGCTCATATGAAATTGACCAAAGATAGTTGTAACTTTTACTTGCCGACTAACGTTACTTGACAAGAAACTACTCACTACTTGGAGATTGTGAAAGAGGCCCTAAAAATTAAAATTGTAAATACTCTACTTTGATCCTAGTCGAATAGATTGGTCAATGTCATAGCGACTGGTTCGTGGAGATTAAGATGGCATTATTAAAAATGTAGCTAAAAAGGCAGGTAAGTCCAAATAAACTAGGAAAGCAACTCTAATCTTAACATTGCATAACGTCAAAGAGTAAAGATCAAAGGCAGTCACTACTCTATCAGCTTTGACCATTGAGAAACTCAGCTTTCAAGTCACAAAAAAACACAAACTACACTTATCTATTATGATCGGTAATTACTATTTGTATCAATACAATTAGATACTCGAACGAGGAAGTGAGCAATCAATATCAAAATCAATAATGATCGAATAATGATCGTGGCTTGAACTTCAAACAAATGAATATGAAACTAATATTCGAACATCAGTCACGACAGACATCTCATTAGTATTGTTTATTTGTCGAATGGTATTCAACTTCTGACATAATTGGTAATTGTATTACATTGGTAATGGTACTTACAAATTTTTGGATGTCAGCAGGTTATTATTCATTATCATATTTGTGCTATCTATTGTTGTTTCATTTAACGCGTCTTTCTTTTCTTCTTTAACTTTGTATGTATGTGTTTGTATTCTTTGTATGTGTTTGTATTTGTGATTATGATTGGACTTAGATGCATTATTTGAGGTAACTAATCGTTAATTTTTTTGGAATATTGTATTATTTTTATATACTATTAGTCAATGATTGTTTTAAGGACTTGATCACTACATAGCGCTACTTCCTTAAGTTTCTCAAATGTCAAATTAAACATAATTAATTTTGAGAACGACTAGCGACTGCTTTAACAACCATAAAATAACAGTTACTTCAACACAAACATTTTAGCATTCGTTGCGATTAAGCATGAAATTGCGGATGATACAACAAATAACAAATACAAAACATACAAAAATATACATAAGTACATGTTTACAACCAACGGGAAGCTGGACATCGTTGAGAGCCTAAATGCTACGTGACTACAGTTCACTCGGAGGTATTTTACCTCTCATAGAGCCTTTATGTTAACGATATAAGAGTCAATATTACAGATGTAATTTTCAATGGAATTTACAGCAGACTCGCCCCTGCCACAAATATTGTATGCCTGTACTACTGCACTACCTTAGGTACTCCATTTGTCGACCTTGTTACCAAGTCAATAAGAATCAAAAGAGGTGCAATTTCCACGAACGTATATATCTTTAAGTTCTCAGTATTTCATGTTAATGGGCAAAGAAAATTAGCACTTTTGCAAACCTCCTTTTTAATGCCGTGTTAAGTTTGGAAGAGTTACAACTTAATTTCGGATTGTCTTTATGTTTTGCTTATCTATAATTGTGTTCGAAGAATGTTTCGGTCATTCTACTTGATTTACACGTGAACGTAAGTAGGTACTGTAAGATGAGTCGCAGACTTACAAATTTATAGAAATGCCTCAAGGTTATTGCTGACACTCTTATAAGTTGTTTAAGCACACATTATGTTATGAATAAAGAGAAAGAAGAAAATCATAACGAAACATTTTCACAAATAAAAATAAGAATTTTGGAAAAAATTACTGCATTCCAAAAAAGTTTGCAGGCGACACGATGTAGAAAATTTGTTACAATGTCAGCATCATTTTCAAAATTAGAATTGTTTATTTAATGAATAGTTATGGTACCACGTCCACATCTTTTAATTTCTTCAATCTACGTCCCAAATAGTGTTTAGGAGTAGGCGTGCAAGTCGTAAACACGAGGATGCTCAAGTCGGTGGCTTGGCGCCGCGCGCAGATAAATTTACAATTCATCTTGATTTTTATTGTCCGCAAAAACTTTACGGCCGCCATGGGTTCGATTTAAATACATGAATAAAATAACCATAACGAATTAAGATAATACACATGTTAACCGAACCTCTAAACGTGCCTTATCCAAATGAAATCTTTATTGATGAACTAAACATCTTTGGAAATATAATTGTAGATGAGTTGAGCAATTTAGTTACTAAAATATAGATATCAAACGTTATTTTTATTTATTTATTTTTATTCATTTAATAAATTATTGTGCACAAGAGGCAGATTACAAAAGTAACAATTAACACACTAAGACGACACAAATGATCTGCTTATTTCTAATAGAAATCTCTGCTAGCAGCCCCACGGAGAGAGATGGGAATAAGATAGCAAATAGGACGTACACAATTGTGAATACTATATACTATATAGTTGGATGGTTGGTCGGTTTTATGATATTTAGGGGGCAGGCGAGCAGACGAGTTACCTGATGGAAAGCAACCGCCGCGCCCATGGACACTCGTGACATCCTAAGAGTCGAAAGTGCATTGCCGGCCTTTTATAAGGGAATAGGAATAGGAATTAGGGAAGTTGTGCCACCGGTAAACTCACTCACTGAACGAAACACAGCACAACGCCATTTCACGCTCGTTTTCTGTGAGGCTGTGGTATCACTTCGGTCGATTCGGCACATTCGTTCCAAAGTATGGCTCTCCTGCGGCAACGAGCATTCGTATTATGTACTTGAGATCGGAAAATGTTGTATTGGTACACGCCTCCACCGGGGTTTGAAACTGCACCCTGTCGAGTGCGAACCAAAGGTCTAACCCACCCAAAGGTTAAGCTCACGACGAAGGATAATTTTGTAAATTTGAAATATGTAGTAATTTTATGAATTGCCATAATACTTGGTATATAAAGTTACTTCACCATTGAACAATCTACAAACACGCCTAATTACTGTTAATGTTTTTAGGAAAAGTAGATTGGTTTTTGCTCTTGTCAATGAAATAGTTTTGGTTGAGATATGGCATGGCATTCACAATGTACGTCGACCATCATATGTAAAATTTTATAAATAATAATTTCAAATTGTAAGAAATGCTGTTATGTTGTTTGTTCTCTGAAATAAATAAGTTATCTCTTTTGCAATCACAGTCCATATCGCGCATAATCTCAGGCATATCTAGCCACATACTACCGTCCTCAAGCTAAAATGCTGCTTTTTGAAAAGCTTGCTGCTTCATAACGGCAATATTAATTTTAATAACTCGATGACTATAAAAGCTATAAAAATGTTGCTAATACACGTCGACAGAGCTTTTTTCCGATTATGGTGGTATCAAACTGTCAAACTTTTTTTTAAGTCATTTATTCACAAAAAGAAAAACACAATCTTTAATTTAATGCCGTACCACGTAGACCTCGCAGGGTTTATCTGGGTTCCAGCGAGTCGCATATTCGCATATTATATTTTCAATATTATTTGTTACTTTTAGGTAGATAGAACTAGACCAGAATGTTTAATTAAGTAGCAAGTTAACTTACGTCATCGGTGAGTTTAGTTATTTTTGACGCTTGAACGGTAAAATCGAGATAAGTTATTAATTAAGTGCGAAGTGACCTCTCGCGTCTTCAGCACTACGCCAACAAACGCTTGAGTTTAGTGCAGTTCAAATCATAATGTATAATTTATAAAAATATTAAATGTAATAGGTGTTTAGTTTAGAAAAATATTAAATGTAATGAGTTTGTAGATAGTAAGTAGCTGGGCAATTTTAGTTTTTATCGAATTTTGGTATCGAACGAGCAACTTATGACTACTTAACTCGCCTACATATGAACGTTACTAAATAATTACTACTTAACACTCAGGTGAACATTTTTTTAACTCGCTACGGTACTTATTTTAATGTAAACCGGGCCTTAGAATTGAGGAAGGCGGTTAATATCTTTGTCCGAATCAATTTAAATACGTTACGCGTACGATATTGTGGTCGGATAATGGATGTCGTGATGTCGTGGGAGGCGATGTCACTTGGCTACTCCGATAATATTTATTCAATGACCACTCGCTGACATGACATTCACTTGTTGACCGCAAGAAGGTTCTTGGTTTTTATCCATTGTACGGAAAGCATTGCTTGAAAAATCAATGAAATAACTTTGTCATATATGTATCTCTCATAGTTCACTGTAAAAGAAACAGTCCTGAAAGTGTTTTTTTTTACAATTTTTATAGGCAACCCCATGGCGCTCAAGCCCTTGTCGATACAAAACACTTATACACACATATTCATATATGTTTATGATGTCAATATAATTTAAACCAGTATTCGAAATGAAATCGAAAAATTCTACAAGAAGCTTATTATGTAATGAAGACTATGGGTGGGATATTGGGAAAACTGGTGACCATCGAACCGACACCTCTAGTATGTTAATATTTCAATACGTCAGTTCCAATAGCTAGTAGTGATCAATTAATGGAAAAAACTTTGACAAATTACATCGGGCGGCTTCGTAAAAAGATGGCGCAAGAGAAAAACATGATACAGTTAAATAGTGATTGATGGACGACGGCAACAATTACTAATTGAATAATTTCCATAGTTTGTTTTTTTGCTTTTTGTAGCGAAAACCTCGAGAGTAAACCACAGCCAGAGACCGAGAAATGTCTAGATATTTCCTATATTTCATATTTTAAACGAATGAGAGGAAGTTTTAAATTTTTACCCGACTGTGCCGGAGGATAACACATAGGATAACACATACTTAACGCAGGCTGGGTAATAAATGTTGAAAATCATGTCAAGCAATTGAAAAATATTTATTAAGCGACCGAAGCCAGCTTTTCTATGTCCTACTCAAGGTACAAGATGTTTGTGGTACACTTTACAAAAAAACTATTAGAGTTTCAGGTTTAAGCATACGCATTGCAATTTAAGTATATGTCGAGATGTGTTTAAAAAATGAGATAATTTTATCGATTGTAATAAGTAGTACTACTAATAGTATGTACTACTAATCCCATCTATAAGTTAAGATATGCACCTCTAACGAAAAACTAAACGAACTGAGTATCCGTATTTATGGCCAGAACCGTAAAATTTTATTTAAAAAATCTATTAAACTTACAGAATTTATTACTTTGAAATATTAAATGTCATAATTACCGCTTTTCTGTCAGAAATATCTTACCACTATTACATTTTTTGTAGTAATGATCCTGACAAAACAGTGTTCTTCAGTTGATTCTGGGCAAAATTAAGACTTAGTGACACTGCATTGTTTGACTATTTAAAGTAATTGAAGCTTTAACAAGGATATTCTATGCACTAATGATTTTGGTAAGAAAGTCCTAAAACGCCAAAACTTACCGTCAAAACCTCAGTAGCAATAAACTGGTATATAATATTTATACTGTGTGCAGGCTGCAGGTGCACGTGACGTCACTGGGGGAAAGGCGGCGCGCGCGCTTTGATCACTAATTTGCCCATCGCGGCATCGGTAGCGGACCGATATGCAAAACAATCGAGATACACTAAAGAGCAGAGATATCGTGCACTAGGGTTGCCAGTAATTGAAACTATGAACTAACATTTATCTCCCTTTTTGAATAATAAGTAGTGCAGCATGCAGATTCTTTTTTAATTCTCATTGTTTTCATACTCGACTGCCATATTTTTGGTATGTCAAGATGTATTGTGTCTAAATACGAACAAAACTTTATCAGAACGCCTGGCTAGTGACAACCCTAGAAACACACGATTTTAAGGCTTTTTGCTAAGCAGGTGAAGGATGACTTTATGTTTCCTTGTTCGATAACGAAGAGATTGAAAATGTTGATTTCAAAGTAGTGACTTCTGAATAAAAAAAACCTACATATTGTATTGTTTTAGTTTTATCTAGGAATAAATTAGGAATTTGTATTATATTACAGTACGATAGTAAGTACCATAGGTTTTGTGTTAAGCTTTTTAATTTTCCAAGTATGATCTTCACAATTTAACCGTCATATACAATAAGGTATACAATTGTATATAACAAAATTATTGTCAATACAATGTATATTATTTACTGTTAACTATATGATCTTACCGAAATTGAAATTCATGTTAATGGAATGGAAAATCTTTAAAAGTTACTACCCAGTTTTTGAATTTTTTTAATGATATTTAGGGGGCAAGCGAGCAGACGGGTTACCTGATGGAAAGTAACTGCTGTCGCCCATAGACACTCGTGACATCCGAAAAGTCGCAAGGATTAGGGAAGTTGGGCTACCGGTTAACTCACTCACTGAACGAAACACAGCACAACGCCGTTTCACGCCAGTTTTCTGCTTTACTGAATTTTAATTCACTCGAGCTTTTCATTGGCTAACATTCACATATTGAGTATTGACAAATCATGATTTTATCTACATTGGATAAACTTCTGACGAAAACTTTATAGACTCGCATAGGTATAGTTTAACAAATAAGAAAACCTGTCTGGTATTTACAGGCGCCGGCCGGCGCTGGAGCAACCTGACACCGATGTTTGCTGACTAGTTAGACCAATACTCATCGCATTCACTAATGAATATTATATTACTGTCTGTCGCATTATTGTTTTTTCTCATGGGGAGATGGTTCGTGGAAGCTCTTATATTGTGAACGCTGAGCTGAGCTGGATATACTTAGACGCTTTTAGGTTTAGCCCCATCGCGAAATAATATAGCGTTTGAAAATTATAGGATTTGCTGAAAATGACTGTCAAACAAGAAAGACATGCTAAATGCGTCCAGCAGTAATTCGACAATAAATTATTGATATTATATAATATACAAAACAGTCAACTGTTACAGATTGCTATAATTCCAAATTTTTTACCACCTTTGCGTTAATTATTAAGTATCATATCCAAATATATACAAAAATAATAATACTAAAGTAAGTAAAGTAAAGTTTTTTTTTGTGTATTGCCTAATAATTGGAGCCACAGGAAAATAGAAGACCAAGGACATTTGTACTAAGCAAAGGTTATCTCATTATAATGCTACGACCATATTAACGTGTGTGTTCCAAATTCAAATTTGTATGCCATTAACATCACCGATTTATGGTCGATATCTAACTCTACTGTACCTTATGGGAATAACCACTGATCGGTATTACGTACTGTTGTCAAAGCTTCATTCAGCTGCTAGCTTTTAATCATGCTTTTTCCAAATTTTAACATCATCTAAACAGTTATTATGGTCCTAGCAATCTTTTCGTAATCTACTCTTCGTAGCTTGGATCAATAGTTTTAGGTTCGACGCAAACATAATTTCGTCCAGCTAAAAGTATTTTAAAATAAAAATAAAAGAAATAAACATTTTTTCACATATTTTTCGTAACATTTAAATTGATTTTATCAGTTTCCCGCAAAAAATGTAGGCAGTTAAAAATCTAGTAAATTGATACTCGATTCGTAAAAAATTGAATGCATTAAAATCGAAATTGACTGATTCTTATATCGATTATAAATCTGCCAATTTGCGTGTTGTATGACGTCTTATATTTGACTCCTTTTTTTTACAACACTGTCACCCATTTTGTCATTATTTATAGTTTCTAATTAATTGATGATACTCTTTTATATAACGTTTAAGCATATTTTAAGTTTATAAACGTCACAATTGTTATGTAAAAGTGTGGTTAGCAATTAAGAAATCTTTGCGTCACATGTTTATATTCCTCACGGATAAAAAAAAAGTATTCAGAGGAATGTCGAACATCCATCATTTTATAGGACTAATTTCAAAGATATTCTACTATCAGAATAGTTAATTACTGTCTGTTGATGAGTTTTTTTCAGGAATAAATTACAAAACTGCTGTCTTATTTTATTTGAAACTACCTTTTTGCCGCGGCTTTGCTCGCAATAAGAAGTATTTGCATACAAACTTGTAATTTATATTATGTTTTACCCCTATTTCACCCTCTGGAAGTAATATTTAATAAAACACTTGAACATGTATTTATTTATTTTGAATCAGCAGCTCAGAAACAAATTTTTAGGTCCCTAACTTGAGAAATGACGAACTTTCGTAGAAAAATTTATAGAAACTTTAACCTTTTCACCCTCTTATAAGTAGATTTTCAAGAAATGCTTAAACATATTATATTTAGTAATTTTAAATCAGTAACGCAGAAATAAAATATCGTGTCTTTAACTGAACAAATGACGAACTTTCATACAAACTTGTAACCCCTATTTCACCCCCTTATGGGTAGAATTTTTAAAATTCCTTTACCCAATAAAACAATCCTACTCACCAAATTTTATCGCTGTAGCTTTAACGGTTTTTGCTCGGCGATGATAAATCAGTCAGTCAGTCAGGACTTGTTATTAATTATTATTTACTATTCAAATAAAGATTCATTATTATTTAGTATTCAAATTTGCGATCGTCATCTTTAAACAATAAAACTCCTCTGGGGCACTCGGGCAAAAATTCGTCAAGAATTCCACAAGACTAGTTTCTACCGACACAAACATTTACATAAATGACCCATAAACATTTCGACACACAAAATTTACGACTTTTTATGTAAAACATATATTTGTACTAGCGGAAAAACACGTAATAAATATGCGTAAGTTTACAAGTAGTGACGGTCCTGCCCTTATTTTTTTTTTGATTAAATATAGTAATGTCTATTGCCATAAACCATAACCTGGCCATGCCGGAATTTCTTCCAGCTTATTTAGAGATCTAAACATATACTCGTATTACTTTCATTTCTTCTATCTTGCAAGAATATTTACAAACTATACAAATGAGGTCATTAGAAAAAGCTCTTATCAATAATATAAAACTTGGTATCGACCTTACCAGGCTAAGGAGGAAAAAAAACTAAAACTGCAACATAGACGCTCACGACAAAAAAGGTGCTATTGTCACACCTTCTAAATTATTTATTATACAATATTATATGCATAATGGTTTAAATATTATAATTTAATTTGGCAGTTTCTTATCTTGGCGCCAGTGTTTAAATAAATTTGACGATCACTTACTTCTTCATAAACTTTGATTAAATTAATAGATTTAAGAGCAAAAAATTTATCTGTTGCTGCTTAGGAAGCGATGCATCTGTAGGGGAATTTCCTTTTTTAACACTGCTA
Source organism: Cyclargus thomasi (assembly GCA_026546445.1). NCBI lineage: Eukaryota > Metazoa > Arthropoda > Insecta > Lepidoptera > Lycaenidae > Cyclargus > Cyclargus thomasi. The sequence continues at coordinate 20,739 of JAOTAV010015965.1, forward strand.
AGATGCTCTTTGTCAGGCACTTTAAGACTAGAATTCCTAAACCATGTATGACCCGGTGACAGATTTTTGTTTAGTAGTAAATGCATTTTTAGCGGCTATAGGCTTTGAAATTCCAGACTAGTTAGATTTAGTAGTTGTAGACTAGTTCTACACGGCGGGAACAAACATCACGCAAAGGTGATTGATGCAATTCATTTTCAGTCTCACGTCCATGAACTGAAGGTGCATTTTAGATATTAATGTTGTAAATGGTTTGGGTTTGTCAAACACGAAACTTGATGCACTCCAAATTGCACCCTCAGCTCATTGCGTAAGATTGAATTGAGGGTGCATCTTAAATATTAATGTTGTAAATGATGTCCATCGAGTATAGCTATCTTCCGCCATGAACTGAGGGTGCTATTTGGATTGCTTCAAAGTGCACCGTTGCGTGATGTCTGTTCCCGCCATGTAGAACCCCCATTACCCTTAAAACACACAAAAAAATTCTTTTATCAAAATTTGTCCTCTCGTTCGGGAGGAGTTCAAAATTTATATACTACTAAGACTTAGAAAAAAAATTACAGTAACCAGCAGCAGTACGATACATGAAGAATAAAACAGCTCTAGGTGTAATTAGCAGTTGAGAAGAAACTACAAGTACATTCCTAGCCCTGTAGTAGTCTCTACTCTACTGAGTGTAGTAACTCAGTGTAGTAGTGACTAACTGACTATCTAAACAAAGTCCACTGTACGTTATATTACAAGGCACTAAAGTTTTTAAGTGACACGTTGATAATTTTCGAAACGTATGATTATGTACTAATTGCGAGCTTCGTATGTTAATGTATTGTAATATCTTACATATGTTATGTTTTATTTATAAAATAATATGACGATGTTATGCGAGGAGCCGGCTCTGTGGGGAGCATAGTTCAATAAGTGCGCCCATACACTTGAAATAATCACGTACTTTCTCATCCGTAAAATGTAATTTAGACTTTTGAAAACATATTTAATTCTATAATTAAAGGGATATTTGTGTTTAAGTATAATTTATGAGATTGTTTGCTTTAGGTATTAATTTTTATTGATGTAATATAATCGGATGATTGAAATTTTCTAATAAGAAATTAAGAGCTTTCAATGGAAGCAAAATATGAAATGCATGGAATTTGACTTAACGCATACGAGTGCCATGTTGTATCAAATGGAATATATGTTTATGTCTATGGACGCTTTACACCACCTCAGTCTGGCCCCGTGCTAAGTACCCGAGGAACTTGTACGACTCGTATTACAGATACCAGACAAGAAAATATATATTTACTAGAATCAGACGTTACTTTGCGGAAATCCACAGCTCCAAGTTTAGTAAATTAAGATTGCTAAAAATCTTAATTTACTAAACTTGGAAGAAAATATATTTCATATTTTTAATACTATATACTCATTGAAAAACCTTTGCTCCGTCGGCGGGATTCGTAACCGCGACCTCCGGCTTAAGCTACCAACGCGCCTACCAACAGAGCCACAGAGGTCCATCTTTAACACGGGCTTTGGCCCACCACACATTCCCACCACTGAATCTCCTGTGTCGCCAGGATCAGCAGCGGTATCCAACCACGAAAACCATTGATGTGATCTCAGGGAGCCCGAGGGACGTGCTAAAGCTGTCTTGGGACCCGCAACGAAATTAATCAGAAGAAAATAGGAGGAGTAGGAAATACAAGAGGTCCATTGTAAAACTACATTATTATGTTTTATGGTTTTTGATAATCGGTAATTACACTCGATGACAAGCAAGGAGAATCGTGTCTCTGCTTGCCGATTATTGTATATGATCACCTTTGATTCATTGATCTTGATGATCGAGCTGATAACAAAGATGTAGCAACATGTACAAGCATGTAGAGGGTGCATAAAATATATTCTTTTTTTATTGAGTTCGTCCTCAAAAATCTAATATATAAAAATATGTCCGGGTTTTCCTTCCTGACGCTATAACTAAAGTAGTAGAACGTACGAACTGATTTGTAGCCTATGAGATTCGTAGCAAAAAAAATCAGGAAAAATTTCAAGAGAAAAGTTACCACGCGGGAGGAGTTGCGGACAACAGCTAGTATCTTATATAATAAAATAATATTAAAATAAACAAGTATGTACAGAGTTGTCACAGGTTTATAAGTGTTTGGTTATGATTGTAAACAAGAATGTTCACATGAGGATACATAAATGCATATTGCATAAAATGAAGACATTCATGTATAAATAGATTTGTCTCTAGAATGGAATGCGTTAAAAATAAATTATCCATACCAATAATATAAAACGGAGATAGCGTTTGTTTCTTTGATCTTCCTTCACGCCGCAACGATGCAAAATTTTTATTAAAGCAACTGTTCGATTTCATTTTTGACGTTGACTTTGTCGAAGAGTAACAGCGGCTACTTCTGGTCTTGGAGAAATAGCATGTTCCCAAAATTATTCGTATTTTTATGAGATTTACGAATTTGTCGCAAGCGAAGTCGCGAGCAGAGGCTACATTAAATATTCTTTAAGTTACAGAGAGGCCAGGATCTTCATAATCTTAAAAGCCGCTCTAATCTCTATTCTGGTCACAGGTTGTAACTAAACAAACAGATAATACTTAAGGGTGTGTATGTCTCTGATATAGAGTTCACTTTAAAAGTAGCAGCGCTGAAAGAACATTTTTTTGTGATTTATATGAGCAAACACTATCGTCAGCCTTTATATTACCGCTCTATTAGTTAGCTTCTGGTTAATAATAACAATTGACGTCACGTTAAAAAACAAACACTGGTTAAAATTATGTTGAATGACTAAAATGCCATTTGAATGAATAAGCCACGACAATAAAATAATAACACTAAAATATTAATATGATGTCAGACATAACGTCTTACCGAATCTGTGATAGTCATAGGTTCTTTTTTTTTATTTATTTATTTATTTATTTAAGGTCGCTTTTTAACAACGAAGGTCATTAACGACCACAATAACGGTCATAGGTTCTGCTAACTTATTAAAATCAAGATATCAACTTTTTATATCAGGAATCACATTGTTTCAGTTTTAAAAAGTCGTTAAAGAACGTTTGTGCGCAAAAGCTTACTATAAAGTTAATGATTTTATTAGGCTCCTTGCCAGGCTGTTTCTGTATAATATTTATAGCCTTGACTTACAATAGTTATGTAACTTTGTTTTTATTTATTTTTTATAATTATTTTACAAATAAGTTACAATTGATTGTAGTATTTATATTGACTTAAAATTACTTATGTATTTAAAACAATTATTGTTATTTTCCATTTTACTGGTAAGAGGTGGACCCGCGCGAGTTGCTTACGCCGGTTCTTCTCGCCGGGTTAGTTCTCGAATCGGTAGTAGACACCGTAGTCTCGACGTTCAGAAAGTGTACTTTAAGTACTGATTTTGAATAAAAAAGATTTTGATTTCGATTGGTGTAGTGACGATTCCCAGTAATTACTGTTTCCGTACCCAGAGGGTAAAAACGTGACTCCTGGATACCAGATTTCGTTGTCTGTCCATCTGTCTGTCTGTTTCCAGACTGTATGTTAAGAACGGTAATAGCTAGAGATTTGAAATTCATAAAAAATTCATAGAATATACATTTCTGTTGCCGCTATGACAATAAATAATAAAAACAAAATACAAGAAGCGTATATTTTTTTTCCAATTTCTTGTTCTACAGTATCTGTTCCTACAAAGTATCTTGTGATTATTATGTATACTTTTTATTAATCCACAATGTGACGGGCTTTAAGCACTTAGGCGGCAGCATGATAACAATCTAGAACATCAAACGAGGTTGGGGTCACAATTAATCCAATTCGTCCGAAGCCACTGAAAATCTGGTCACATTATACCCGTCATCACTATCAACATTACAATCCACACTCATTTAATTACATACAATCTGATTATAAGCGAGAAAGTTTGTAAGTGTTGGCTATACGAAGCTAGAAGCATACCTTTTTAGCAATTTTTTCCGGTTTTATAGACACGATTTTATCAAATAGGCTCCAAACTACAGGACATACATCGTCTGTTCAAAAAGTATCGCGAATTTTGTGTTTTTTCAAAAATTATTTATTTATTCATGAATATTTATT
>JAOTAV010015976.1:0-24870 GCA_026546445.1 Cyclargus thomasi
GGTCCATCTTTTACCTAAAAGATGGAAAATAACAATAATATGTCTTAAAACTAATTTAATAGACAATAATTGTTTTTTATAAGTAATTATAAGTCAATGTAAATATTACAATCATGTGCGCAATACACACCCAAATTTATTAACAACTCTTACGTTTACATGACCTACGTATAATAACGCTCGTATTATAATAAGGTATAAGATAAATTAAAAACGAAAGGTTCCGTACCAGTAAAAAAAGTTTAAAAACTTGTTGAGTAAGTTGAACAGTTATAACAATCTACCTCCTGTACAAGCGACAGCGCGATGTAGAGGAACTGCAGTGCCATCTAGTATCAAAAAGGCACGTATTGTATGAAAACCTCTCTGAAACACTCAAATTACTATTACCATTCTTGGAGACAGACAGACGGACAGAAATCGAAGTCTTAATAATAGGGTCCCGTTTTATCCTTTGGATACGGAACCCTATGAAATATAGATAATAATGTCATATCGTTATTTTAATGAGTACCTATACTCGTATAATTGTGATAAGCAATATTATTATGTAATTCTCTCTTCTAATAAACATGACGAAGTTCTTGGAGGAATATAGGCAATAAGGGGCGATGTAGTTAATTAATATCAATTTTTAATCACTCATTAAATATATTATATAATTAATTGCTACTGAATACTGACCTAGCGTAACGAGAAGTTAGAATAATACTACAATATAATAATAGAACGGGGCCAGACTGACGCGTCCATAGATATTATTTTTATATTAATCAATATTTTTAATACCGTTCGAGTTTGTGATTTCTTGGTGAAAATGGAAGGCAGAACTGCCTACTTAGACAAGTCGTTGAATCGTGGCTCTCCCGTGGCAATGAGCATCCGTAATATGTACTTGAGATTGGAAAATGTCTCTCTGCACCCTCTCGAGTGCGAAACAAAGGCCTATCCACTACAGGCCATGGATACTCTAAATACTGTTTTTATTGGTCACATAAAATGATCATTCTTTGATATTTGTTTCATATTTTTTCCAGGGAAGCGCTTCTCTCAGATGCAGATGGTGCCTGCTTTTTTGACGATATTCAAGGAGTACAGCATCACCTTGGCGGACGGCATGACCCACACCCTGGCCTTCGAGCCCGGGGCCATCGTCACACAGATCAGGGACAACATACGGCTGGTCTTCAATAAACGGTTCCAGTAGAGTGCTCTTGTTATTACGGTGTGTTAAGATAACATTCCGATTTTCGCTGCCAACGACCGCGACCTATAAAAAATGAAATAAAATGCCACTTCATGACATGAACAAACGGTTTAATTCTGTTCTAGCTGACCATGACGCCGCTGCAGTGGCGTAGAGCAAAACGAAACCTATAGCTTATATAATAAGGTGGCGTTTTATTTGAGTAATTGTGTGTCGCGGCCGCTGGCATCGACGATTGGAATGTTAATTTTAGATAAACTATTTTGTTCTGAAATACTTGTCAAGCCTTATTGCGTAAGCCACCCTTGTTAGTTGAGTATGCAAAAATCTTTGTCTCCGGTCAATTTTTTTTATATATCTCTTTTCCGTGATAAAATCTATTAAGTACATAAGTAAATTTATAGATTTTGGGTTCCGTGGCCAAATAGTAAATAAACGAAACCCGTATAGATTTTTATATTGTCCATCTGCCCGTTCGTATATCACAGCTACTTTCGGAGTGAAGACTCTAAGACTGCAAGACACAATCTGTGGTACCCGCTAAAATATTGTCACAAATTATATGACAGACTGTCAGACATTTTTGGGGCCGGTAGACTGATATTGAAGTAAATAAAGTTTTTGAACAGAAATAAATAATGACTAGGCTTTAGCCAAATTCTGAAAAAGGCACTATCAAAGAATATATTATTATATTATTTAAAAAACAAAATATCTAGTAGTTAAACCTAAAAAGTTAACTAAAAACTACGACTTCGATTTCTGTCTCCAGGCTGCATCTGAAAAACTGTAATATTTGCGCCATAACAAAAAAATATAATAAAACCAAAACAAATCAAATATTCAAGAGGGTCTCATACAACAAACGTGTTTTTTGCCGCCAGTTTCTTCCTCTTTGATACTAGATGTCGCTGCAGTACCTCTACATCGTGCTATCGCTTGTATGAGGTGGTCGACAGTTCTAACTGTTCAATTTCTTGGACAAATATTTCAAAGTTTTAGCTCGTTGCAGATGCGAATATCTACGGAGCGCGAATTCAACTCGCACTTGGCCGGTTTTAACATATTGTCACCTTGGAAGTCGGTTTAATTTTTTGTAAAAGTAATAAATTCTTAATTAATGAATATTTATTTAAAAAACGCAACTGTTTATTTTGTTTTATATTATATGTACAATCAGAGAAGTTGAAAGAAATACAGATCGAGGATCAAAGTAACTTGGTTGCGACAGATCACGACTTACATGGATTTGACAAATTCCGATCAAATGACGTGGGTCTGTCGACTGCCTCTCTTTCAATTTCCCCCACTATACAAGTAGAAAATAAAGTTTTTTCAGTTAGTTGTTTTAATTTTATTTTGAAGGTTGTCCAAGTTACCCAAATCCTTGCATGCGTTGTGTTCTGCTTCTGTGGAAGTCTTAGAAATCTTCCTATGCTCTGGAATCAATAAATAAGTATATAGAAAAGGAACAAACAATTCCTATTTTTAATTATTATTAATTAAGACTTTGCAAAGTGAAATCACAATATGGGGTTCTCAGAAATGTGACTGTCTGTGACATGGGGGAGGAGTCTAAATATCGTAAATTATCCCGTAAAAATGTACGGTTCCTGCACAGTAAACGATTTTTAGCGCAACGGAGTTGCGGGCATCATATTATAAATGTACATTTTTTTTACTTTGTGTGGCATGCGTTACCTCATTTCTCTTCTGGTAAGCTAATAAGTACTAAATTACTCGTTAAAAACGAGAAATGGGAAAATTATCCATGTCTGTAATACGACGCGTCCGAAGTCGTGGGCGACAGCTTGTATTATAAACGAGTGATTCACTTACTTCTTAATTTGTTGTTATTTTTTGCACCATCAGGAGATCTGGTATCCTCCCCGCACTCAAGGCAGCTTACGTGTTTTTTACTTCTGTACACCAGGTTGTACAAGCCTGGAAAAATTTTTTTTGTAGTAACCTCTGCCCGGCTTTGCCCTATTTTTTTTTAATAGAATAGCAGCTTCAAACACTAAGTACCCTTTTCCTTGACAAAGTCCAACATTTCAACAGCAGTGGGTTTTCGGTTCTCTGGCCGGACACGCAGTTCCGTTACCGGAACCACCCTTGGTTCTTTTTTTGGAACCTGAAAAACCAAGTAATAAACCAAGGTGGCAGTGACTCTTGACTGGACGTGACTTTCTGTTCTTTATCGAGTCCGATTTGGACTAATGAACGAAGGGTTCCGTACCAGTACAAAGCAAAAAATTGAGAAATATATTTCTGAAAGATTTAAATTTGTTAAAAAAATTTAAATTTATTAAAGAAAGTTTTAAAAAAGGAGGCGATGGGATTCGAAACTATGCCCTTAAACCCAACTTAAGCCGGCGCCTTGGACCGTTCGGTCAAGCCATAAATGCCGATAAATAGCGTGTTGAATTTATCAATCTTCTATCAAGGTAGGAAATAGCAAAAAACACATTTGTAGTACGAGAGGCACTGAGGCCCCCTTAAATAATTATTTTATTTTTTTTATTTAATGATATTTAGGAGAAAAGGGAGCAGACGGGTTACCTGATGGAAAGCAACTGCCGTCGCCCATGAACACTCGTGAAATATCAAATCTCTATCTATAACCGTTCTTGAGCTACAGCTTGGATACAGACAGACAGACAGACGACAGATATCGAAGTCTTAGTAATAGGGTCCCATTTTTACTCTTCGGGTCAGTAACCCTAAAGAAACGGACTTCTAAACGAACGGAATCTTACTAAACTTACAGTTTTGTTTCTATTAGAGTCGGCAAGACTGTATTTGCATGTTCAAAATGATAATTGAAGTGCAAATTTAGACACTAGGAAAGGACCAATGTTTTTCTGTCTAGATAGCTAATCTTCTAAACAGTGACGCTATTTTTAAACGGGCTTTGGCCCACCGCACATTTTCACGATTTCGTGGTTGGATCGACAGCGGTATCCAACCACGAAAACCCTTGAAAACAGTGACGCTATATACATTTCACGTCTGTGGCACTACTGACATTTCGTCACAATAACTCACTGCACTCCAGTACTTCATCTCCGGATCTTCTTCTATAACCTTCCAAAAGTTCATACATTTGAGTCTGAGGTGTTCGGTGTCCGACAAGTCCGGAGCGAAGTTAATTACAAGTTGCGTTCCGCAGCCAACCGCGCCAACTTCATTTCGTTTCAAACTCTCCGTATCCATTTTAAATATGTTAATATTTTTTCTATTTATGAAATATATAATGCATCAGTTTTAGTAAATATTCAATTCAATGAATTTTTAAATGTTAAATGTCTTTTTGACAGACAATTATGTTATCTTTTATCTTTATATGGCACTATGGCTATAAAACCATGGTCAGTGTCAAGTAAAGGCGGAAAATCTCCAATACTATTTTAGGAACGTTACATAATATCATCAATTCTAAAGTCTAGTCAAAGTCAAGGTAAAACGTCGGTCGTCAAGTCACTCAATTTAGTAAAGTGGTAGACGCTTTACTAAAATTTTGATTGGAGTTTTTGAGGGATACATAAGAAAGTACGTTTCTTGAAATTGTATCACTTGCCCACACTTGTGCATGATAACGAATATTTAATTGTTGATATTCTACCACTATAACGCATTAAAACCCGAAACAACACAAATTTAGCGAAGAAATACAAAAACACAACCTCACTTTTTTACATCCCGCCAAAACTCCGACAATTATGTTACTCTATTATAATCTATGGCTAGTTAAAACAGAAGCCCGGCCGCACAATCATAATTTCTGATCTGAATTTAGACGCCTGCTAGATATCATACAAATTTTATCAGAAATTCCGGATACTGTTAATATAATATGTGTCATTCCCAACAGAAAATAATGGCTCCTCTCCACGATCATAGTAAAACAAGCTAAATATCCAAAAACAGAAAACCCCATTACAGGAACTATTGCAATTTAAACGTCAAGTTATGTATATTTCTATATTAAATTTAAAACCCTTCATTTTGATCACGATCTAAATGGGCGGAAAAAAATTTAGAACCTCGCAATGGGACATTTTCTAAATTTTAGTTCGTAAATCTATACTAGATGGCGCAACAATAGACAAGTCTAGATTTTCTATTGGTTCCCCACTGATCTGAAAATAGCTACTATTGGTTCCCTACTGATCTGAAACTTCATAATGACAGCGTAATTCATGTTCCTAAAAATATATCAGTTTACTGTCCAGAGTACCATAAATTACAATCTTCTTTCTATTGGTCCAATATGGACATAAAACTCAGGCCAATGTACTGATAATAGTATAAGAACTTTCTGACAAATATGACAATTGTCAAACTGACAATTGACTTTTGGCGGCCATGGCACTTTGACACTTCTTTGAGACATCAGTGATGCTGGATTTTCGTTATTTTTCCCCAAATTTTATCATTACAATTTCTAGTGTGTGGTTAAAAAACAAATAATTTACTGATTAGATAATATGCCAAATATTATCTAATCAGTAAATTATTTGTTTTTATGCACAAGTGTAGATAAGATGTTGCGAAATCCAAAATATGAAAAAATATGAAAAATTAAATACAATAAAGGAGACTGTTTCTTTTATCAATAATAATTAAAACATTTAAATTATAATAACTATTTTAATCTATGTATTATAGAAGAATAGCTATTTTTTTAATTTAAATGTATAAAGCTTTACATATTTTCCCCCGATTTAGTGGCAATTGATACCAGCATCTGGTATCAACGATAGTTTTCTACCCATACGCCATCTTGCGTCCACGACGAAAAGTGCTTGACAATCAAATTATTAAAGAAAGAAAACGTCCCAATTTACTTAGAAATCCACCATTTTGATATTTTTTTAACGTACGAACGTGACGAATCTAACGATATCTAGCAACAATCGGCGACCACAGACGAGCGAGCATGATTATGTAACGAACATATTCGCCTCATGCTCGGCGGTCATCGATTATCCCCTTTGATCAGTTAGTTGATGTGCGCTTGCGTTGATGCTTCCACGATGATCGTGCCGAACAGCGATTAACGATCATCGTCGATATTACCTGTAGAGCCAGCATCATCTTCAAAACAGAGTGCGTCTTTTCGCTCAAGATAGGCGGTATAGTTCATTGACCCTCTGTGAAATTTCTATACCAATCGCAACTGTCGACAACAGAGTGACAACACGACACTTTGTTTACAATCGCGTTTTATATGGAATTTTTTTTTTGACGGTGGGAAAATATATACTATACTGTATACATTATTATAGGTGGAAAAAATTGTTTGTTTGTTTGTTTGTCCTCTCTCCACGTTATAACAAAGCGACCTATCGACTTGATTTTTTTTATTCAAGTAACAAATACAAAGATTTAGTTATGAACTAACAAAAAAAACCACTGAGGTTTAACAGCGTAGTTCAAGTTATTAGTTAACATCAAGTGCAATAAATGAGAGAAGTTGGGTAAGTGCATTCCAGAGATAGGAACTATTTAGGAAAGAAAATAATTTTGGCATAGACAGTGGCACATACATCGAAAAAATCGTGTTATTAGCAATTTGCGAATTCCACGCGAGCGAAGCCAGCAAAAGCTAGTTCCTATAACATGCAAACGATGTAAAATATACATATTTATATTCTTACACATACATATATATTCTTACATATATGTATGTATTTTCTATGTTACTATATTATACTATATTGCTATATTATTATATAGTATTTTATAAGTATGAATAGTATAATATTTCATATATTTTATGTAATTTAACATATTTGTGTTTTTTCTTTTAAAGTTCCCTATTGTAACTCAATTGGCACATGTCCTATTTTATTTCTGTGACGCCCAAAGGTTGACTGGTAGATAATGCCATAAGACATTAAGTCCAACTTTGTACTTTTATGTGCATTAAATAAATAAATAAACTATACTGATTTATGTAAATCGTACGCTTAGAGAAGTTGAAACAGATACAGATCGTGGATCTAAGTAATTAGGTCGGGTTATGTCAAACTCAGCTGACAGATCATGACTAAAATTTACATATCGTCGCTGCGCGTGAGAATCCGCGTGAGAGCAACTCGTAAACATCGCGTATTTGCTGTTTGATGATTTTACAGGAGCAAGAAAAAACGTAATATTTCGTGTGTTTTAATTCGGTTTCGATAGCACGACCGACGTTTCTAATTGGATAATTCAAATCAGGTGAAGTCTAATATCAGCCAATAGGCGTTTAGAATCGGCTGGCACGATATTTGAATTTCGCGCGTTTTGCTGTTACGCGGTATTTACAAACTCTCTTACGCGGTTTGTCTGTCAACTAGCTCTCTTTTTTATCTGATGGAAAGCAACTGCCCATGGACATTCGTGACATCCGAAGAGTCACAAGTGCGTTGCCGGCCTTTATGAGGGAATAGGGAATGGGAATAAGTACATGGGATTAAGGAAGTTGGGCACAATGCCGTTTCACGACAGTTTTCTGTAAGGCCGTGGTATAACAGCGGTCGAGCCGTCTCACTCGTGCCGAAGCGTGCCTCTCCCACGGCAATGAGCATCCGTATAATGTACTCCAGATCGGAAAAGGTCTCATTCGTACACGCCTCCTCTGGGGCTCGAACCTGCACCCTCTTGAGTGCGAACCAAAGGTCTTACCCACTAGGCCACGGACGCTCTTTTAATTTCTCACATTATACATTTTCGTGCACAGTTATTTTTAAAGATGTAAAGATTTATACTGCTGTTCAAATAAAACTTGCTAAACGCTCGTATGAAACACTAACGTAACTTTTAAAATAGCACGTATATTAAACGGCAGAGAAACTGTCCGTGTTGAAAGGAGAGAATTTATTCAACCCCTAATGGTACTCCACCAATATCTCACGCTTCGTTCGAGCAAAAATATATAAAACAAAAGCGAAGCAATGGAAATACTGCGAACGGAAAGACAACCTGAAAAATGCGGAATCCCGTTTAAGGTTTGATTCTAGTAATTTTATGGGTTGCTCCGGATTTACTTCAGGAACATAATTAAAGGAAAGAAGGAAAATGGTTTTATTCTGTACCAATATGTAGCCTTTAAGGTGCGCGTTCACTGTACCTGAATCGAAGCATACGGTGCGTCGTCATTTTTCATTTAGATTCTAAAGAATTTATCCAGCGTATTTATTTTGCTCAACTCTGTTGCTAATTTTATAAAACAAGAATATATTAGCATTATTTTACTTTACACAAATCAGGACTAAACTTTGCGGATGGAAATTCACAGACGTTATTCATATTATGTAATAGCAGTATGTTTTGGTGGGTTGACTATGAAGGTGTGGGAATGAAACGTGGTGGCCAAAGGAAGATCTTCCGACCGAGAGAGGTGTTATACTCGTTTAGGCCGAAGCCCGCGTGATACATATCAGCTGTCGTATATATACCGATGTGTTTCAAGAACTTCGATAGCGCGATGCAGGAATATTGCGCTTAATGTGGGTACCGCCACAAAGGCTTTAGAACGTAAAGCCTTTTGTCCACCTCTCGTCGTCGCCGTCAACAGAGATTATTTTGGACCGATAAAATGTCACTATATGATCTAGATTATAGGTTTTATTTTCTACGGACATTGGTTTATCGCCCATGTCGTCGCTGCCCTGTAGTGGCATATAGCAGAATGAAACTTAAAGTCTATCTCATACAGTGGAGTAAAGCTGAAAAAGATCGATCGTGGCTGACATCGCATACAAAAACGTCCGCGACTGACGTCAGACGCGGCTGATAGCACATACAAAACGTCCGCGACTTACGCCTTATAGTTTGCACACTTCATTGTACCATTATTATCTAGATACGCGGCTGTCAGTCGCGTCCGTAAGTCGCGTCCGTTCAGTATGTTTTCCGCTTAAACTTGTTTTGTTGGTAAAATGTCGCTCATAATACGACAACGATTTGTTCATTTGTTTGTCATTTCCGTGTTCGAAAACAACAAATTTCCGACATAATAACGGACAAGCCTATTTCGGTTGGCTCTCCAGCAGGCGGTTATCAAAATAAACTACTTTATTTGAGTTTCCCGAACACGCTCGACCCAAATCGTAGAGTCTTTTGGAGGATGAGTCTCTTTATGGCCATTCAGTATTTCATGTGGGCGAATAAAGCAAACAATAAAACATCGTCTTTCTCTCTTCACACTTACGACCGTCATACGTATTCCAGGTGAAACAGAACGACGCGGAATCGCCACGAAAACAGTTTTTTTCGTTTTCAACTCGATATACTCGTATATACAAAATAAAAAAACCTACCGCTTTTACAGAAACTGGGTAACAGAATTTTATATCGTGTGTTAAAATACTGAGTCCGTCGAACGCGCCGTTTTGCGAAAAGGAGAAATATGCGTGAAAATTAGAGGCATCTTTGTGATTTTTTTATCGCTAAAATTAAGCTATCGTGTTTTCGCAGTACAGAAGCTCACAAATATAATGTAGTATCTATGTTTAAAAAATGAAAAGATTCGTAGCTGATTATCAAGTATAAAACGAAATTATGCAATAGTCGATTTTGCTTTTATCTCCCTCTTAAGGACCTTTCCATTCACCTTTCCGTGTTTCGTTGTTCGTATTTTCAGTGCCGTGACGCACTTCGTTCCGAAGTCTCACCCGGAACCTCCGGTAGACTACATCCAGCGGCCAGAACTCCTGCGCCTCGAAAGTCGACAGACGACTCGTCGGTACTCTCACCAAATTAAATTTAATTATTTTTTATTAAATCTAAGCATGATATCATTGGTGTTACAAACGCCAGTAGAGTCTTAAAGCTGTGTACTTGCGGCGCGCGGGGCTCATAGGCATTAGACACTAGAGCGCACACAATATACAAGCACCGCGCGTTCCCTTTGTATGAATATGACCTACTAAGTTCTATATACTCTGACACGAAGTAATAGGCTAGTAATAAAACTATACAATATTATGGTCTGTTTATCACACTGGGGTGACAAAAGCTGGGGTGACAAAAGATTTATTGTGCGAGGCGTTCTGTACAACTCGATAAATAAATAAAACAATGACAGTATTGTTAAGTTTCTGATTATGACGATTTCTTTGGGACACATAGTTTTTAAAATATAAAAATGTTTTATTTATTATCACATGACTTCTGACCACAAGAAAGAGAGAAGCTTTAAATCAATATGTATGTAATAAAATGAAATGTATGTAAACCAAGAAGTTTATATTGATGTAAACACATGTACGTAATGAAATAGGTTTAATGATATTTAGCAAACTCGCTACAGGAATTGAATTTTGCATATTTGTAATAAATAAAACGCTACGCACACTACAATATTTTGACAAGTTACATAATTCATACATATATATATTCATGATATTCATACATACATAAATACTTTTTTGTTTAAATTTTTTTTAATGAACCTTTACTGGCCTGGCAACGAGACCTTTATGCATAATTGAAGTCTGTGATTAAATTTAGAACAGTTTTTCTATAGCTCCTGTATACGATTAAATTATTATAATTATAGTCAAATTTCGACCACAGCGACCTCTAATACCTTAAATTCCCTAAAAATGTTACCTGTTTGCTGCTACAGAACGTTTCATTGGCTAGTTTGATTCGCTTTTGGCCGTTTTTTTATGTCAGTTAAAAGGTAAGATTTGACAGATGTTGCATGAAGAATCTGTCAAAAAAGCTGTTTATAGCTTATTTTATTATATCAGAAGCTTCATCAGTAAGCGGTGAAGCAGGCCCATTGTATTTTCAATATACTTCTTTGTATTCTTAAAGAAAATATTATGCTCCGTACTTTTGTGTTTTGTTGTGGCTGGCAAGTCTAAATCCCCTTGCTACCGTACATTCGTAAATTAATTATTGTAATTAGCGTCGAGCGTGGTGTACGTATGCATCGAATTACACCGTAACTGAATTACAGTTGGCATACAACTGAGCTTATTGTTGCTAATACAATTTAATTGTAATTGAATTCGTGTTCCGTTCCAGTTTAGCTGAAATGCTCTGCATTTGCTCATAGTTGTCCAAGTTGTAGTAGATATTTGTGCATTTGCTTTCGCTTTATTTAAACAGACTTTGAAAAACCGGCCGAGTAAAGGGCAAAAGATTGAGAAGAAAATGTTTTCGAAAGTTAAACAGCCCTAACAGATCACGTCGTATCAAGCGATAGTGCGACGTAGAAGTACTGTTGCTCTATCTAGTATCTAACGGAAAAGACTGGCAAAAATCACGTTCGTTGTATGAGAGCTCCCCTTAAATATTTATTTCGCTTTTTCATAGATTGTTGTTAAAGCAGCAACAGATATACAGTATACATATTCCGAGAAAATTTCAAACTCTAGCTAATACCGCTCTTGAGATACAGCCTGGATAAAGACGGACAGACATTGAAGTCTTAACAATGTGGTCCCGTTTTTACCCTTCAGGTACGGAACCCTAAAAATGAAGGCTACATAATTGTCGATGATCGATGATCGTTAATCGACACGATCATCGCGTGTTTGTTAACGTGTTGATAAAAGGCAATTATAGATGATGACCGGAATCTAGTGCTCGTGTGTCATCTTTGTAATCGTTGTTTTTTTGGACGCTTCGCACCACGTCAATCTGGCCCCGTGCTATGTACCCAAGGGACTTGTGTTACGGGTACCAGACAACGGAAATATATTTAATACTTTTATACTATACACATATTTACGATTTTTATTACACGATACACATATTTAATACACATCCAAGACCCAGGAACAATGAAAAACTTTTTGTTCCAACGGCGGGATTCGAACCGGCGACTCCGGCTTAAGAACGCGCTTACCAACTGAGCCACAGAGGTCGTTGAAAAGTTTAATTTTGTGACACGACAGTCAGGTGCATAAAATTATGTAGCGCAAATTATGTGACTTATTTACTTTGCAACAATTATTATAATTTGTAACGCTATTAAGCCGGTAATTACATTATGTACCTATTTTCTTATATAACTCAGCACTCTTAGGCTTAGCGCTCAATTAACACGAGACACTTTTTAGTTTGTTTTGTTATGTTACAAATCATAATATTTCCATTCCGCAAAGGTAGGTTTAGAAACAGATACAATACAAGTAGAATCTGTTTCTAAATCGCTTGCCACTTGTCTAGGGGGGCAGATCAAAAGCTGAAATCGCAATAAGGGTAGAGTAGGCAACCGGTTTTTTTTGTAGAAAAAATGTGAACGTCTATGGGCTTTAAACCCATATCCTTAACAGTAATAAAACTTGTTTTTCATGCAATTGTATACACTATATCCTTTGTTTGTTATTTTTATATTTGGTTTTTGTACCAAAGATCTCATCCAAACCTCTTATTCGAGTTATTTAATATTTTTAACGGCAGCGGTTAGAAGAGAACATAATAATATTCCCTTGTTGTTATGAATACAATATTTTCTCTGTGATCAGTATACCTGTTACTTCAATGTTGTTGGCGTCTACCGACTCTCCTGTAGGTCTACCATGAGTTTTTAAACAATTTAAAAAAAAAGTTAGTATTTGTCGAAAGCGATTACGTAAATTTTTAATATGGCAAAATTTTCAGCGCTCTAGCGGTCACTTGCTGAACTAAAATTGCCATACTAAAAATTTACGTAGTCGCTATCGAGTATTGACAAATACTATTGCTTCAAACTCACAGTAAAGCAACTGGAGTGCAACCCATAGTTTTAATTCAAGTGTGCGCAGT
This sequence comes from Cyclargus thomasi, assembly GCA_026546445.1. Taxonomy (NCBI): domain Eukaryota; kingdom Metazoa; phylum Arthropoda; class Insecta; order Lepidoptera; family Lycaenidae; genus Cyclargus; species Cyclargus thomasi. Next base: position 12,965 of record JAOTAV010015976.1, read on the forward strand.
TTTTTATACTTCGTGTTTCAATAGTCTATTGAGTGTCTTGTCGTGAGTGAGCGGTGCGCCTAACGTTAGCCTATCACATACGCCAGAGTAGGTTTTATCACACTCGCTTAGATAAACTGAGATTGAATAACACTAATTACTTGAGAGTGAATTAGTTACATGTATAATTTAGCAGCTGTTCTAATATGTCTGTTTTGCGAATATAAATTGCCTGAGTTGTATGTACCTTTATGTTGAAAATTTTTAAATTATTTTTACTTAAATTTTACTCAAAGTTTGATGTGTAAACTTTTGATTGAGTACTGGGTAATCTAAATATAATGTCAAGGAAACTATTAGGGAGAAATAAAATCTTGCTGCGATTACTTTTTCTACCTACCTAGATGATATACTCGGTTGCAACGCACATGCAACCCTGATGTTGCGAGTGTCTATGGGCGGCGGTAGTTGCTTTCCATCAGGTAACCCGTTTGCCCCCTTATTTTTATAAAAAAAGACAGGAAAACTTTCGCATTTATAACATAGGTAATTAACTTGACGCGAGTGAGTGTGTATAATTTGCCCCGCCACCCGCAGACACCAGCACTAATCACTGCAATAAATGTTAGGTATAAATATAAATTTTGTGTTTCTTGAGCTTGTAGATCAGAAAGATAGTATCATAATATCTGATCTCCCAAAATCCTTAATCGCGGCTTCCTGTTTTACCTTAACGAGTGATTACGCAACTGATAAGGATTAATGAAAAATAATGATGTCGTGAACATCAGCGGTGAACTCTGCTTTCACTGGTTCCGTCGAGATTCCCTCTCCGTTACGTCACAGACAATCTTACGTCCGCAATCTAAGTAGTCCAGTACTTCAACTTTAAAAGCTTTTACGCAAACTTTATTAGGATAATTTAGATAAGTATTGTTATTGTTGATTCGACCCGCGCGTCTGCTTAAGTAGGTTTCACATGGTGTTGTGAAACAGATTATGTGCTACTATGGTGTATACTGTACACATAATATGGTAATTTTCTTTTTTTTTTTATGAACTAGAAAACAAGCTAAATGTCCAGAAACAGAAAACCCGACTGCAGGAACCATTGCAATTTAAACATCAAGTTATGTATATTTCTAGAATGGCTACTTAAAGCCCTTTATTCTGATACCCTACAGGACCTTAATAGACATTAAAAAAAAATTAATGTACCCAGTATCACTTGCGCTAACAAAAAGAATCTAATGATACCTCATACGTTAAAATCCATTAAGCTGTTTAGGCTGCAGATCATGCAAACAATTCCACATACATACATACCCGCGAAAAACATAACCATCTTTCTGGCGCAGTCGTTAACAAGCGTTGCTGGAAAGAATATTCCTATTAAGACTCGCTATACTTTAACCTTAGTTATACTTTGTATGGCCGCTAACAACACAAGCTTTTAACTAGTTCTCTGTAAGACCGTAGACCCTTTTTATTGATTTAACCAAAACATGGCTTGCATATATATAAAGTATATATAATGTGTTTAAATTATTAAAATGTTGCAAATGACGTTTTCATTACTCTTTCAGGCAACCTGAATGCAGATGTGAACTCTGGTAATGCTACTGACTGGGAGGAGGGCGTCGCCGGTGCACAGAGCAATCCAAACAACAGGCGAATTGAGGTCAAAAATAAAGAAGTAAAGCAGCCTTCCGGTATGACAAACATATTGCCTGTCTATCTGTCATCGTATGTGTGGGAGATATATGTTCGCTTTGAACTTTGCACCTTTTTCGACTCACTCATAAAGTTTATGATTATCATTTATTAATCTCGCAGATAGTTATTCAAATTCATCTATAAACTTTTTGATATTTTTACGTAATCAATAATCATAAACTTGCAACACGGCTTATATCTGTTAGTAAACGAATCACCTACTTTTTAATGCAGGTACGAAAACACCAGAAATAGATTTTTACGAGGCCGAGACTGACAGAAATTATGATATCACGACGGTTTTAGATTCGATCACAGAGAGAACGTTCAAGCGGAAACTGCCCGCGCCGCCCGTCTTCCCGTCTCACATCACACCCGAAATACAATATGGCAACGAGAAAGCAGACTTAGACAAGCTGCGAGCGCCAAAATACCTAGAAGAGACAAGGAATACTGTGTCCAGTGAGTCCACACTCAAACCACACATCACACAGAAACCGGAGAAACCCCTGGCCATTTATTTCCAAGATGGCAGCGCTATGCCGAGCAGCACCGAACCTGTCACTGTTAGCGATTTCGCGGACGCGGAATCTTCGAATGGCCTATCAGGGTTCGTTGATAGAGATCCTAGTGGCAACGCTGATAGGGAGCCTTTGGAAATAATCTACAATATTAGATCTAGAGTCAATGAAAAGTTTCCCAGCTCAGAGCCACCGATTGTTGAAGAATTTTACAGTCGGCCGCTGGCTAAGGACGTAAAATTCACATCGGGACACTCGAAAGTGTTTGGACTCTCTATTGAAGAGGCGGAGCATATGAAATCTACGACACAACACTCTTTGTACAACACAAGGGTGTCACCGACTCTACCGACTTGGCGCAACATTAAAGAGCCCACCACAAAAAAGTATCCTGATGGGTTGAATAACCTCGATGGTAAGTAAGAAAGAATTTGTTTGTTATAGAGACGAAATACCGTTTAAAGTAAGACACTGTTTGTGTTTTCGTCTTTTGTACATTAGAAATTAAGTATGCAAAATGGGGGTAAATATATGTATAATACTTTTGTGTGTCTTGTGGTGCTAACTAAAATATTGTTTTTCTTCGAATATTCGTTTTCGTGACTGCCAAGCTCATGCACGACTCAAGCACACTCAAGGCGTGTTGACTTTTTCGTTAATCGTACGTGTCATATACCAAAACGTGTTATTTTGAATGTCATTTCGATTAATATTATTTCCTTAACCTTGATAGGATGAATAGCTATAAATTTTAAATACTCAAAATTCTAAAGTACCATTAACTATTGAATTTCGATCATCTACAATAGATATATAAGAATCTGTGCTAATATCGCAAACGTGAAAATAATGTCTGTTTGTTCACGCTTAAGCCACTGAAACAGTACTTGAAGTACCGGAATAGAATTTTGTTTCGGTACATTTACGGTTTTCGCGCTATAATCTTATTTTTACGCAACACAATTGCCACCATCACCTAGTCAACTATCTTTGCATAATTATTATATTACGTATAAATTGAAAATGTATATGTTAAAAAATATTAGTTTGTGACTTTCAGTGCAACAATGTAGGTCAACTAGCGTACCTCTATGTAGAGGTATTCTGCCCTACGACCTGGCTGGGCCTCCCGTCACAATGGGCAGAACAACTGTTATGAGCCTCCTCCCGCAGCTGGAATACCTCATCCAGACCAACTGCAGCGAGCGCGCCATACATTTCGTGTGCGCACTCCTAGAACCCGAGTGCAGCCCACAACCAAACCTCCAGAAACTGCCCTGCTATAACTTCTGCAAAGGTACGGTCACTATGGCACTTTAGAAAAGTGCTTTTACTATGCAAAGCGGAGTTTGTAAACATAATAAACAAAATACGTTCTATGTTTATATAGTGTTTACTATTTAAGCTAAAGCGCTGACAGAATTACATTTTTTTCATCACGTTTTTCATTAAGTTACTCTGAAAATAACAGTACTTTCAGAGCGAGCGCACTTGTAGCGAAATCCACAATTAGCGCTACAATCTCAATTGCTACATCCTGTATTTATCTATACGTCCTTTCTCCTTTGTAAAATCTTCTATACATATAATAAAACAGTAAAATTGTAGTTTCTGTACATTTATTATTTTTTCAAAAGATTCATTGTGGGGGTGCTAAAGAATAGAACACATATCAACAAAAAAACGTCCCGCGTGACATACAATTTTTTTCGGGCACCAACTAGTTATAAATAAATACAAATTTTCTATCAACAGGTATCGTGGACAGTTGCGAGGGGTCCATTCCAGCGGAGCTGAACTCCGTGTTTCAGTGCAGCCAGTATTCCAGCAGCAACTGTGCCAGCCCCAGAAATCCGTGTCTGTCACGGGAGATGGCCTGCGGGGACGGATCCTGTATATCGCGGGACTGGATCTGCGATGGCACCAAGGACTGCCCATCAGGGGAAGACGAGGCTTCGTGCTCTTTGTGTGAAACTAACGAATACAGGTAAATATAGGGGTTTGTTTATTTGTACTACGGGTGACTGTTTCTTTAACTCTACATGAATAGATTTACTTTAGTTTTACGGAAAATTTACTTGCCATATGCATAAATACCTAATTTTAGTTCTTTCTACTGGTACAGTGTTGGGCTGCCTGCTTTACAATTAGCTGAAAAACATAACCACTTTGTGGCACCGTACCGCCAAAATTGGCGGTAAAATCGTTTTTTTTAATTATAACTTTTGACTAATTCTGTCGCCGATTTTGGTAGTGCTGTGCCGTAACACCATTTTTATATTCAATCCCTTAAATGGCTCTTTAAAAAAACATTACTCATTACAATAATTTCAGATGTGCTTCCGGAATGTGCATAACCAAACGTTGGTTGTGTGATGGTTACTCTGACTGTCCCGGTGGGGATGATGAATCGTATGACCTGTGCCAAGGCAAGCGGCCTCAGCCGAGGGGACTCTCAGACTTAGGAGATGGGGATCTGGGAGAAGAAAGCGCTGGCTCCGCCCCAGCGCCATCTATTCGTAAGCCAAATAGGGTGCCAACTAACCGCGAACGCAATTCTGGATACACTCTTGGTAAGGAAATACCGCAATGCTAACAATTAATTAAGTAACTAGTAAATGCCAGCAATCTAGTTTATTTTAACTGTAAATTTTTCTGAGACACAAATTATCCTATGTTTTTTCCCGGGTCTCAAAGTATCTCCATGCCAAATTGTAACAATGACACGGATATGTTGCTTAACTATAAAGAGATATCGAGGTATTTATAAGGGTAACAGCAGTTCTATGGGTAACAGACTGACACTTTTTGAGATACTTAATTCAAATTTAATAAAAATAGGAATTAAATGTATTTGTACAATCAGAGAAGTTGAAAGAGACAGATCGTGGATCTAAGTGATTTGGTCGGTGTATGTCAAAATCAGCCGACAGATCACGACTTACATGGAATTGACAAATGGCTCTCTTTCAATTTCCCCCATTATACAACGACAAAGAACAATTTTTGTTATTTTCCATAGGCTGCATTTGTTTGTCGTCTATTATTTTTCTAAGTTTTGGGAATAAAACGATGATTTTTAATTGTTTTTCAGGTGAAAGCGACAGCAGCAAAGAAATCCTTATGACAAGCGATAGCAATAACGCCCTTCGTCGCAACTTCACACGCAGACCCTCACCATCACGACTATCACCCTACACCAGGCAAAAACCCAAAGGAGTTACCACAGAAACCAATGAATATTCAACAATCATATCAGTTATAGAAGAAACGACGAAAAAGCAATTTGAATTCCCAAAACGAAATTCACGGCAAAAGGCATTACCCGCAGCGAAATCTGCTAACACGAAAATGGAAGCAGAAGAAGATATGAGTATAGAATTTACCAACGATGAGAAAACGACAGAGAAAGCGACGAAAAAACCAACGATCATTGAATTAGAATCGAAATCATTGAAGGGACAGACGAGTGAAAACAAAGTGGAAAGACACATCGACGCCGCCATGATGAGGGTAAATCTAATTTCATTAGGTAGAGGAAGAGGGTAGTACTAATTTATTAGGTAATAATAATTGATTAGGTAGTTAAAAAATGTATTTTATCTATGGACGCTTCAATCTTGCCCCGTGGTAAGTACCTGAAGTGCTTGTGTTGCAGGTACCAGACAACGGATATATATTTAATACTTTTAATACTAAACACATATTTATGATTTTTTATTATATAATACAAATCCATGATCCAGGAACATGAAAAACTCTTTGTTCCGTCGCGGTTAGAAACAGTCAGAGATTATATGCAATCCAAGAACGGACAAAATCTTTTAAAACTGTAACGGTCGTTAGTTATTATTGACATAAATACCATGAATTCACTGCAAAACTCTTCATTTCATTATTAACTTATGAGAGACTAGATGATGCCCCCCGAACCGTATATTTTTCCGGGATAAAAAGTACCCTATGTACTTCTCCTGCCCCCCAACTAACTTCACACGAAAAATCAATCATTACAATATTAGTATGGATAAGTAGTCGTTTAGTATAAGTGCTGTCGTAGGTAATATTTCTAAAATAGTATAATTATACTATTTGTGTGTGAATTCACAGGAACCTCGCGTAGACCGCGACGAGTCCGTATCGGACACTTCAGATATCGTGAACGTGACGTTGTCGGAGAGGAGCGAGGAGATGTACAACAGCGCGCACGCGTCGCCGTGCCCCAGCGGGGAGCTGCGGTGCGTCGACGGCCGCTGCATCGCGCTATCACAACTCTGCGACGGGACCATAGACTGCTCCGACCACGCTGACGAGGACAACTGCTACACGTAGTTTCGTACTGATACTCGTAGGTTAGAAGACTTTCTGATCCTCGGAAACGAAAATTCAAATAAAATGCCACTCTACGAACTAGGCTATTATAGACTTCGTTTCCTACTGAGATTGATCTAGCGACCTGAACCGCCATCTTCGATCAAATATTAATAAGATGCACACATCCCTTTAAAATTGAATAAAATAATGGCACCTGAAGTGTATTAAAAATTAAACTTAACATAGTAAGCTCACAATCGTACAAATGTTAAAATAACGGTCTCGGAGCGGCTAGAAGCAGACTAGCGCTTTACACAGGCGTCAACGGCCTTGACCATACATTCGGAATTTAAAAAATCTACCCCCGTTAACGGAAAATAATTAATATATAATTAATAAAAACAAGAAACAAGAATTCCTCCTTAAGAATTATAGTGTTACTTGTATTGTACAAAAAGCCGTTCATCTTAACCGGTTAGTTTTGTAGTTCATACAGTTATCACAAAAAAATGATGTTTAGTGTACATTTTATTTCTGTATAACTATAAGCTTAAGGAAAAAGTACTCGCTAGTAATGAAAGAATGAAGATCATTCTATAACAAATTTATTGGCTAGTGCGGTTAACGTTTTGATTTACTTTTAAGGGGTTAAACTTACCTCTCTAGCCCATGTATAAGCCTTAATAAGCGCGGTTGCCGGTACCACTTTTTAGACGGCAACTGTGAATCTTTTTTTTTTAATATTTGATCGTAGGCCACCACTATTTTGAAGTGGCGTAAAAAAAACTGTAGCCTAGTTTATAAATCTGCATATTAATTGAATTCTTATCAGGTTGCGGTTTCGTGCCGCGAGGACCGGAAAGCTACCATAAACCTTGTTCTTAGAGTCTGTTTACACTGAGACACGCAATGCTAAACTGTTGAGACCCATACTCGGGACGGCCGATTGGTATGGTCGAACTGATCGCAGGCCGATTTTGTGCGTTACCGCACGCACGCTTAGTTCTTTTAAACGGAATTTTATTTTAAATTGGTAAAATAAAATTATTTCCTACAAGATATAGTAAGACTCTACGATATTTTTCCGTCCATATTGCTCTTGAAAACTTAGTTTGATTTAGGTGCTAATATTAATACGATAGGTATTTAAATATTTCTCAGCATTAATTCTTTATTAAGTTATAGTTTATAAGTATTGTAAATATTATACTATTTGTTACTTGTTGATTTTCGTGCCTACTCGATCTAAATTAGTAGTTTGTATGATTATAATTAGCTGTGATAAGAATTAATATATGTTAGTAACTTTTAATCAATATTAACTTCTTTTCCCAACTCAAAAAGGTTATAAGTTATTATTAAGCTTTTTTATGTTTTTTGTTACACGAGTTTTTCATACTGTTAAAATTTTCTAACACAATATATTACTATTATTATGTACGAGTATAGCAACGAAAAATATATTAACTATATTATATAACACTTTCTGCGACTCCGTTCACGTGGTAACTTAAGTATTCTCTTGAAATTTGTTCTAAATTTTCTTTTCTATAAATCCGAGCCCTCGGGCTCTCGACATTTCCAACGAATGCAAACCCGTGGAAACCGGTTCGTGCGTTCAGAAGTTATATCGTCAGGAAGGAAAACCGGAATTATTTTTATATAATAAATAATGATTCCACTTCAAGTTCTGTTCTGGAGTAAGTAAATTGTATAAGGACCTGATTTAATCATAGTATTTAGTTTATAAGTTGTAAATAAATATAAAATAGGATACAATACATTAATTATACATAGAAGTAGGTACGTTACAGGTAAACGTGTATCTGTATTATTTATTTAAGCTTAAATACGTCACTTAGTTTTGCTTTTATCGGCATCTTTAAAATCACACACTGAATACTCAACATTTAAATAATATAAAAAGACACAACGAAAAATATTATTGATTAGGTAGCTTTGAAGATGTTTTAATTTAATACTTTTGTACTTTTTTATTATTGTAAGTAGGCATCAAAATCTTATACTTTTGTCGGCCTGACTGACTGTTTTCAAAATTACTATTGTATATTTATTCGAAAATAAAAGTTTGCCATGTTTACCTAGCATTTTTATTTGTTGTTGTTGGGAGAGCCATGCTTCGGCACGAATGGGCCGGCCTCACAGGAAACTGGCGTGAAACGGTGTTGTGCTATGTTTCGTTCAGTTAGTGAGTTTACCGGTGGCCCAACTTCCCTAATCCTCTATCCCTGTTCCCATTTCTTATTCCCTCATAAAGGTCGGCTATGCATTCCATCAGGTAGCCCGTCTGCTCGCTTGCCCCCTAAATATCATAAAAGAAATGACTTACTTATTGATAACTGTAACATTGCCTGTTTACAGGCGAATTTCCAAGTTAGCTTCTACCCCATATATTTACCAAATTTATTGAAAGTGATTCCTGCGGTTAAGACGTTACCGGTTACTGATAAACAAATATCCCAACACCTACTCCCTTCCCCTATTCCCTTTGCCTATGCTTTCATTAAAGACTGGCACGCACTTGCAAGTGTTGCAACTCTTCTGATATTTCAAGTGTCTATAGGCGACAGCAGTTGTTTTCTATCAGGTGACCCAGAGGGTTTTTTTATATTTTAAATTAGTAGGCAAATAAGTAGAGACTTGTTTGCCTACTAATTTTATAAAAAAAACTAATCAATCAAAGTTTCACATTTGTATAATATTAATTATAGGATTGAATTTTTGTAATTTAATTTTTTACTTTTATATTTAGGGCCTGTTTCATCGCTTACAGATAGTCTATTCGTTTGACAGATACAACTTTATTTGACAGATGTTGTATGGAGAATCCAACAAAAAAGTTTTGGATAGCCTAAGAGAAACTAACAATAAGCGGTGAAACGGGTCCTTAGAGTATTAAGATCCGTTTTCCTTTTAAGTAGTATACGAGTATATAACACTTATAAGGATAGCTTATAGGCTATCCACAACTTATTAGACAGATGAAATATGTAGAATCTATCAAACAAGTTGCGGATAGCCTATCCTACAGGAAGAAATGAAACATGCCCATTATAATTTACTAGCGGGGCCAAATTTCTCAAAGTGCATTGTACGACCAACCACCGATCCTTAAATATACTTTACGCCTGATTTTTCATCCAAGCCTAGTTAGTATTTTGTGATGTGCCGCTGGCCGCTGCTATTATTTTCTATAAGGTGAATGTTATAAAAAGCTTATCTTAAGGGTTTAATTAATAAAACATATTAATTAATAATTATATTCCCTGAACGGTCCAGTAGTACGTAAAGATGCAGTTTCAGGTTAGGTTACATAATTTGAGCCAACGACTGAAATAAAACTCTTCATTTCATAAAAGCTAAAACTTTTTCTGTTTATAAAATTCCATGTAGATTTCTGTAAGGATAGCTGTAAAGAGTTTGTTTTTCCCTGGCTGTCATGTCCGAAGTTGTCGAAATTTTAAACGTAGGTCGAATCATGAGTCTAAACTATAGACATTAGTTTATTTCCTCGCGATCCAATCTCAGTTTAACCATTTACGGTCAATGGTAAACGCACATTTATCAAAACCGAAGTAGCCGAAAGCGGAGAAAGAAACGAATTTTAGAATAGGGTAGATGACTAGTAAAAAATTCGCAAATTTTTCAAATACAATAGAAATATAATAGTAAAAAAAATATTTTTCCAAAATTTCAGCTTCATAATTTCTATATTTTATTATGTAATAACCGTTGGACAAAAAAGTCGATTTTTAAAGTACATTTTTTTATATTTATATACCATTCGAAGAGTTACGCAATGAACAACAGTTTTTGTTATGAAACCACTTTCATCACAATAATTATACAATGTGATAAAAAATGTCGTAGCAAAATTTACAAATAAAGACACCATTTTTACGATTTACTCTAATAAAAAAAATATTATATGGTTTTCAATTTTTTTCCAAAAACTTTTATAATACAATTTCTCTATGATAATACTCATCACGGCAGGCGCGAGCGCATGGCGCTTGCCCTGCCCCGCGCTTACCTACCTCATCCCCCGCTACTACATTATGCGACGGTAACAATGCTGCTGATTTTAACAGGCATTTTAATGAAAACAAATATAAATAAATTCCAATAAGTGATACTGGACCCCAGGAATTAATTTCCCCACCACATTTTTTAACATTCATTCTTAGCTATTTTAGGTATCGAACAAAGTTTTCCTGCGATGCGTACAAACTACCGGTAAGTGATACCGGTAAGTCATAATAGAGTATCGTTTTGTATGAAGCGTTTTGGGAAGGTCTACTTTATGTGATTTTTAAATTGCCATACCTTTGAAAGAATTTAAGCTATCTTAAGTCATTTTTTCACCGATATTTCTATTTTTAATTACCAACATAGACCAATTATTTTATAGACATACTGATCCATACAGAATTTCGTATACGGGAAAAACCTCCTAAAAACCTCTTAGGTCTAGATGGCGCTAGTCACGAAATACACTCACAGTACACACACTGTACGCGCCAGCTGAGAATATCAATTATATAGGCTCCGACCTGAGTCTTGCTGGAGTGGTATTGGTATAGTCAGGCCACTGCGCTAAGCATATTATTACCTCGCTCAAAAGCTAAATATTTCGTGCAGTCACCATGCATATTTCCTTTAATATATTTTTCTTACACCAGCCTGTATGTTCCTTAAATGTTGCAAATTTATGATAAAACTATAATTCCTGAAATTTTTAAAAAATTTTTATCATTTTTCTCATTAATTCAAATTTATAACATCTTTTTTTCAACATCTAATTAAATTCACTACTACGATATAACAATAGACATTTTAAACAAACGTATTATCTAATATATAGTTTTTGTTATAAAATAATCCAATATATCTTTTTTATCTAATTTTTGTGGTAAATTATAAATACAAATACACAAATTCTTACCAACATTATTTGTATTAAGAATATTACTATGAATGTATCATTTTATTCTACTCATGAATTTTCAATGATTTTTAATCTAAATAAGTATTTGTAATCGTTTCTTTTACGACAATAGACAGCACTTTTACTTAAAATCTTAATTTAGTTTTGCAAATTTTATAAAATTTACGAAATGCAAATAGAACTTAACAACTCAACTTGAACATGTAAAATATATTAAACTGAACATTATTTTGTATATCTTGCGCGAGTATCAATAGAACTTTGAGTTTTAAAAATCTTTTTCTTCGTCTTTTTTTATTTTATTTATTTATATATATGGCGCTTGGCTATAACCATGGCCAGTGTCAAGTAAAGGCAGGAAATCAATTTTCTTGTTCCAATAATTTTTAGCAACGTTACATACATTT
>JAOTAV010015987.1:0-24865 GCA_026546445.1 Cyclargus thomasi
AAGAGTCACAAGTGCGTTGCCGGCCTTTATCAGGGAATAGGGATTAGGAAAGTTGGGCCACCGGTAAACTCACTCACCGAACGAAACGCAGCACAACGTCGTTTCACGCCAGTTGTCTGAGAGGCCGTGGTATCACTTCGGTCGTGCCGGGCCATTCGTGCCAAAGCTTGGCTTTTCCACGGCCTTGAGCATCCGTATTATGTACTTGAGATCGGAAAATGTCTCATTAGTACACGCCTCCACCCGGGTTTCAACCCGCACCCTCTCGAGTGCGAATCATAGGTGAGACACTTGTCTATACAAATAACAAAAAAATGGGTTTGAAAAAATTCGTTGTAGAAACGCCAAACAATGTATGGAAATGACTTGAGGCGTAACGAACGCTTATGTCATTCCCCTGAGCCCTAATGCATACCAAAATGGGGCTTTTGTAGGTAATTAATTACCAGTAGGCAAGAGAGATCAAGTACAGATTTTACAAAAAGCTGAGGTGAAAGTCAATTACTACTTCTGATTATTCATTATCATAAAATAAATTGAAACTACCGTTCATTTTTTATCAGACTGACGCTTGACTTCTTATATAATTTTTAAGTATAGAGGAAATTATTACCTTATCAAAGACAATCGTGTAGCATTGAATTTTACTATAATTGTTATTGTTGTGTATTTCTTTGTCGAGCCAACCGTTTTGGTAACTTAACGTAGAATTTAAGTTTTTTTATTTATTTAGATTAATTTATCGATCGTATCATACTCGTAATAATGTAGAACATGGTAGAACTTGAGTTTTTTTATTTTGATGAAGAATAGAAGTGTTTTTGGCGAATTTACACTGCCTCTTAATAGGACAGTTTCGACGACATTTTGTTACTTAAAAATAACTTTTAAAAAAGCGAACTAAGAAGTCTGATTTTTATACCATGATAAACAGAGACATATAGCAAGCCGCCACTAGCTAAATCTGATGCGCTCGAGTAAAACCGAAATTCCCCTCTTGGGCTCCCTTACTACAAGAACACGCCTCTACCTGGACAACGTCATTGCTTCCTGCCCCTCCGCATCACGTTAACTTTAGCCCTAATAAGCTGCCTCGACCCGCGAGCCGCTTTGGGACTCCACGGCCTAGAGAAAACCGCTCAGGCTTAAGAGACCATCAAAACAATGACCGGTCAGCAAGCAGATAACGGACGCCCCTCACGGTCATTGCATAAGTTGCCACGATTGTAAGTAACGCAAGCCCATGACACATCAAACACTTTATCCGCTGGTCTTCGGGGGATCGATGTAGCAGTAAAGTAGCGCTATACGGGGCTATCAATGGTTCTAAAAAAAAGTACGAACACAACGTCTGTCGAGTTTTGCCTGACTGATAATACTATCTTGCTTGGTAAGAATCTTCCTTCAAAGTCGCCACACAACAACAGCTGGTGTTACTAGTATCTCAGCTTACAGGAACGTGTTGTGGGCTTTTGTCCATGAACCCATCTAATTTGCCCTTGGCCATCCAAGCTGTGTCCCTTATGTCCATATTTTACATTATCTAGTATGTCGCAAGCTGGCTGCCAAATTGTTTGATGCAATGATGAATATGAAAGCGACGTATGTTAAGTTTAACGGTTGCTCAAGCGCTTGTGACAACATCTAACGGCATTCTTATCTTATTAATAAAGGCCTTACGAGAAATATGAGGGCTCATAAACGGTTATCTTTTGAGAGTCTGATTTTCATTAGTTTTTAATTCTTTTCTGTTTTATCCTACTAGTCATATGATAAATTTTACAACGTGTTGTGAGATTTTAGCCCTTTTGTTCTTATTTGTTTAAAACTTTTATTAAGTAAATTGGTTGCGTTATCTCAAAGATCAAATTTAACTGACTTACAAGGAATTGAGATATTCCGACCAAATGTAAGTTTGCCAACTGGCTCTGTATCAATTTCTTCTATGGTATTAAGAAGTACCAGATCCTAATAGATTCCTACAATAAGCAGTAGTGTGTTCTAAGTATTTCCTAATAATAATTCTATTTACAATAAGTTCCGTTAACTTTAGTAATACTCGTAATTTACCTCAAGTAGAATGAAAGATTTGAAACGTCCATTGATATGAAATACCGTTTCGAAGGCTTGGGAATGGTGCAACATGATTTAGGGTTCATAATTATAGGGCTGGCTTCATTGTTTGCTATCGCACCAAAAAATCTCTATTTTAATGGAAAACTATGTGTAATAGATTTACTAAGTAGTTGAGAAACTATAAAGTAATGACTCTTATAATTATTCTGATAATATTTATTTAGAATTGACCTAAACACAGACATCTAAAACGATGGCCTTATCTTAATTAATTAGATAATATTCCTGTGTTTCATAGTAGGAACCCATAATCTAGGTATTGTGAGGGTATTCAAAATACATTACAGTGGTGGTAGATCTTGACATAACTTTAAATTAACTCTCTTGAAATCTGTAACATAAACATGATAACATATTAGCTAAATGAAATTTTAAGTAAAAAAGTGACTTTTTCGCCACCCAAAAAAACCACGTACCATTCCTTTATACCACAGTCTATGCAAAAGTAATATCATTACCTGTTTTATAAATACAGTTGTATTCAATCAAATCACATGAGTTAAGAAATCGTCGAAGCTGGTTGTCACTTTTGATCCCACAGATACCTTCCTTAGGTCTAGTGTGCACGCACAGAGAAGCTTCAACACAAGGCTGAAAAATTTGTAATTTTCAAAATCATTCGATAGTGGGTTTACCAACACTACAAAAAGATTACGGGGTCTAGAGTATATCTTAAAAAGAAAGTAAAGAAATTTAGAATTCTCTCAAGCTTACACCATTTTTTTCTCATGTTAATTTTCTCGCTAAAACATCTATTAAAGCCTCTAGAATAAATATGATTGGAAATATTCGTTTTAAAGGCCCGAAGTTGACGTAGCGGTGACAACTTTTGATACTTAAGAGAGAACAAATGAGATGAGGAGAGTGAAATAAAGAGACAGAAAAAAAAGGGAGTTATAGAAAAACTTACTGCATATTTCCTATCACATTTACTAGCAGGTTTACCAGAAACTATCCCGAAGTCGACGAAGTGGTAACGACTTTTGATACTTAATGTCTGGTTTACATGTATTAAGTAGATAAGTAGTTAACTAAATTTTAAGTTAATTTAAAGTGACTTAACTTGCCACTTGTTACTTAATTATGTGTTTACATGCACTAATAACTTAAACTTAAGTTAAAATTTAGTTATCTACTTATCAACTTAATACGTGTAAACCAGACATTAGAGAGAAGAAATGAGATAAGGAGAGTGAAATAAAGAGACAGAAAGAAAAAGGAAAAAAGAGTTACATAAATACTTACTGCATATTTACTAGCAGGTTTACCAGGAATACACATTGCGGAGGCAAATATGCTACTAATAAAACCAAACAATTCCATCTTCATTTTTCACTTTAAAATTCAATATTTCAAGATTTATAAACAACAAAAATATCAGTTACAAATAAAATGAAAATAGCGGAACATGGAATGCCATAAAAACTAGTGATTGAATCGATATTTTATGTTTGAATATTTATAAAGTATTATGATAAGGAAAAAGGATTTGTGTACAATCTCACAAAGATCATGCAAGCAATATTATTAATAGGTAAGTTGTAAGCTGACAAGCTAAAAATAATTCAAATCAATAAATATTAAGCAACGATAAACAATTAACATTAGGTATTGATCAGTGAAATAAATATTGT
Organism: Cyclargus thomasi; assembly: GCA_026546445.1. Classification (NCBI taxonomy): domain Eukaryota; kingdom Metazoa; phylum Arthropoda; class Insecta; order Lepidoptera; family Lycaenidae; genus Cyclargus; species Cyclargus thomasi. The sequence goes on from JAOTAV010015987.1 coordinate 3,771, forward strand.
CGGTAAAAATTTTCACAAATAAACACTTTTTGCAGGCATTATTATTTTTTTCAGCTTAGACGAGGTATATGGAAGTAGCGTAAGTATAAAAAATATTAATTTGTAATATAAAATTATAACAAACAACAAATTTTAAACGGTGGCTTCTATCGCCAGAGATGCTATAAGTCAAGGATTTGTATCCATACAAATAAGGAAAAATGCGGGAGGAATAGAGACGGAGAAGTTAGACGATTCTTAGATTCTTGTGACATGAAGGAATTTAACTGCTTAGAAAAAACAAGTAAGTTAACCATCAAACGCTAAATTGTCACACGTATGGAGACTATGAAATGGTATAATTCATTGTAACATTAGGATTTTAATAATTATAAACTCTATGATAATAATTACTGATGTAAGCATTACTAAATATGTTATTATTATGTTATTTATCATTCAGATTATGTTCCAACTAGTAGAAAAGATGAAATGCAGCTGCCGTCGCCCATGGATACTCGTGATACCTGAAGGGTCGCAAATATGTTGCCGGCCTTTATGAGGTAAAATGGAATGGGAATAGGGATAGGGGGATTAGGGGAGTTGGGCCATCAGTAAAGTCACTCACTGAGCGAACCGCAGCACAACGCCGTTTTCTGTGAGTACGTAGTATCTATCACTCTATCTTTCCCACAGCAATGAGCATCCGTATTATGTACTTGAGATCGGAAAATACAAATTCTATGATAATAATTACTGACGTAATTCTTACTAAATATGTTATTTATTATTCAGATTATGTTCCAACTAGTAGAAAAGAATGTGAGGATTTACCCGAACTAGACGCGGCTGAATCAGATCCTGACAGTAACAAGGCAGAGAAGCAAGAAGCAGAAGAAGAAGAAGAAAGATATGATAAACAAAGTGAAATTGATGAAGATGAAACAGAAAACAAGTCAGAGGAATATATAAACGAAGCAGAGTTCGTCAACGAACCAGAAATTACCTTTTATGATCCTAAAACTGAAGAGACAAGTAACAATGGAGCTCAAGAGTATGATCCAGAAGCATTAAACGAAATACAAAAATTAAATTACCGAATTTTAAAGAAACCGTATTTTAATGAGCACGACTACGAAAGATATGAAATCGTGGACGGAAATAAATACGAAGGCGGCAAAAACGTCGATTATTTCTCCGATAAATCATTTTTTGTAGTTAAGGAAAGAGCTGATTAATTCTATGTTATTGACACATAAAAGGATTAAAATGAAACATAAATTAAAACAAATTGCATTTAATCTAAGTATATACAAATAAATTTTTTTAAAATACTTGGTTACTCTATATTTTGCCTATACAATATTTACATTTAACACAGTTTGTCTTAAAATACGCATTATCCAGGTTTTATAGAAAAATTTAGTTAAAGCACAACATTTTTTTAATAATTTAAAATTTGTGAGTACATATGTAGAGATTTAATTGTAAATTCAAAACCATTTTATTTCACTATTATGCATTCGCACAAGATTGGCGGTATGGTTCATTAACCCCCTGTCGAAAATTTGACATTTCTATACGCAATGCGATTGTAAAGATGTGTTGTGTTGTCACTTTGTTGTTGACAATCTCGGTTTGTATAGAAATTTGACAGAGGGTTAATGAACCATACCACCAATCTTGAGCGAAAAAGCAATAATAACATAAAAAGTATAAAAGTCAAAAATGCTTCATTGACGACAAAAATATTTAACACATTCCGGATATTTGATAACTGTTTGATAACGCGCAATATTTGTACCTCTTTAATAATTTTGTACTATATTTTTTTTTACAAAATTAAACGTCGTGTATTTTGTTTATGGCACAACGCTGATACATTTTTTAAATACACTTTCTCATGATAAATTAATATGGGGCAATAAAAACTATACATATTACACTGAATCTAGGATTCATTTTACTGTAGCCGAGAATTTTTGCATTTTTTGTCTAATACAAACCGATTAGCTACTCATTGGCTTTCTTATGATTTTAATTTGATGAGTATTACCTTTTTCTATTTTCATTAAACATAATATATTTACTACTTATTAAAAATATAATAAAAAACATAGTTAAGATATAATCTACGTAAAAATAAATTACAAGAAAAGAAGCAACAAATAAGCAAATAAAGTAACAAGAGTAGAACTATTGCATGTTATATTAAACAAAAAGAAATATATAATTACCAAAATAATATATTTTTTAAGTTGTCGTGCTTAGCATGCCTACCGTATTTTTTCTGCAGCAGCAGCTTCATAGGAAAAGTGAAAGATTAACAAAGAAATGTAACAGATTTTCTACTCTTTCGTACTTATACGATAATCATGCTAAGCCGTTGGTCTAAATATACTTCGAACTGATAAAGTTTAATGTAGATTGAAGTTTTTAATTACATAACAAAAATCGATAACGAATTTGGCTTATCCGAAATTTTCGAAGTGATGTATAAAGTATGGCAGGCGTCGCGTCCGGTTGACTTGTTCGCAGGCGGACATTATTGACTTGGTCAGTGGACGAGGCCCACACGAAAACACGCCAATTTTTGATACCTGATAGAAAAAAAACACTTTTTAAAAATAATAAAATATATCAGAGACGTATACGACATTTTTAGATGGGAAAAACTCCCTAAATATAGAAGTCGACCAACTGGTCATACTCTGAAAGCTAATTGCAGTAAAAAGACGTCATGGCATTTTATAAACAAAGAGGGACCTGGGAGTTGTCAGAATGAAGAAGCTCGCATCAATTTAAGGACGCAAAAAAGAAAACTAATAACTAATAAAAAAATACATTAATGATTATGGTAATGACGAAAATGCTAATAATAATGACTACGATGACGAAGATATAAATTTTAATTCAAACATACAAACAAAGGCTCGTTTGGAGGTCACGAACCGCTGGGTGATTGCGAAAATATTGACCTCACACGTAAATCTAAAAATGAATGAATTAATTGTGTTTCTAAATGTTTTGATGTTACCATGATCATGTTATACGTATGCATGTCTCAGGTTCTTTCTACCAAGGCTACATAAACGTGTTTACTTTAAGAATTTTTTTTTTTGTTACAAATGATTTTTTCAGTACCCCAGACCTTGTTGGCTTTATTTATTTGTTTATATATTGTGATTTCGATCAATCGATCGGGAATCTGATCAGGAAAGTGGCATATTCAATAAATTTACTTCATTTTCAAATCTTAGTTGTAAGCGAACATATCTATCCCATGGAATCTGATTAAAATAAGCGAAATATTTTGATTGCTTCTTGTAATCGCATTTTGCATGTGTCCCTCAGTTGAAATTGTCTAGTTTGCTCTATTGTTTAATTATGTATTTATAAATAAATAAAATAAATAAACTTTTATTTGGCAAACAGAGACATTACACTACAAATACAAAAGTAAATATAATACGCACGATTTTTAAATATCATAATATAAATAATTCTTGTGTGCGTGTGTCTGTCATTGAACTCCTTCCAAGCCACTGGTTCAATTTTGATTATTTTTGTGTGTTTGTAACTAATTTGTGACTCTAAGCAATGGTTTAAACTATTGATTAAAGTCACAAATTAGTCCGACAGGACAACGTTTGTTGAGTCCTTATTATTAATGTACTATTACATTAAGAAAGACCTTTCCTCACACTAAATATACTTACATAGCTGTGTTTCTTTTGCACGAACTTAAGAAAGGAAGACATGTCGGGTCGGCCGAAGTGGTTCACCGCCTTCAGACCCGTAAACATCGACGTCCGCGACAGTCGCTGGAAGTGGTTCTCGCAGATGTACTACACAGAAACAAAGGAGTGATTAAATTTTTTTTAAGTTAAATGCTAAAAATGAATACCAGGAAACTCCGATTTTGACTCCGAAAATTTACAATACGTTTGACCTGTTGTTATGATTTTACATTGAGATAGTTTTAAGCTTTGACCAAATTATCCTAGTTAATAGTTTTTTCAAACGGCCATAAAAATGAATAACATTTAGTTTATACATGGTGCCGGGAATGCCCAATTTTCTTGATAGGCCTTTAAGTCCTTTAATAGGACTCAAAGTAACTCTATAGAGTACCATGAAAATTGCTTCAACTTTTTAAGGGTGAATAGGTTACAGACATATCCATATTTTACTCAATATTATAAATGCAAAGTTGTGTCATTCTGTCGGTCTGTTTGTTACCCCTTTTACGCCCAAACCACTGAACTGATTTTGCTGAAATTTGGTATCAACATACTTTGGTCCCGGGTGGGACATTGAATACTTTTTATCTGTATCTGTGTATCAGGCTGTTGCGTGATAAACAAATATTAACACCACGGAGCTGCTGACGTTATCTTATATTAGTATATACAGAAACGAGACTCACCAACATAGTGGTCCTGAGATCGAACTTGTGGAAGAACTGCGTGATGAAAATGTGAATCTCCAGCACGTTGGTGACGTCCTTCCGTTCCACGTCGCGCAGCACGTCGATGAACCACTCGAAGTGCTTGTGCGACGGACATATCCATAGGAAATATACCTGGGATACACAAGATTTTATTAGATGTAATAAAATTTTTAGATGTATGGAGAAAAAATGCCCGTACTATGAATGCATTAATGAAATAATGAATATACTTTATTGTGCATAAGTACAATAACATTACATACAAGAAATAAAAACCAAGTAAACAAAGGCGGCCTTATTACTAAATAGCAATATCTTCCAGACAATCTTTGAATGAAAGAAACAATTTACTGAAAGAAGGTCATTCTGCTTAAAGAATAATAAAGCTTAACCTATACGATCTTATTTATAAACAGATATGTAAATAAATTCATACATAACATATATTAATTTAAACACTAAACAAAATATGTTACTATTATAGTATATGATATTAAGATTTTTTAAAATATTGGGATGCTACAATAGAGGTGTTACTATGAAAATTAAAGCTTTATATGAGGGTAAGCGATGATTCCTATATTTTTGCTAGAATTTTGGTCTCGAGTAAAAATATTTTTTTTCCCAAGTTTATATTTTTTATATAAACTTGGGAAAAAATTGACAAGATCATTGCTCCGTAGACCTTGCTACGGACTTTCGTAGCGAGGTCTACAAAAGTGACATCGTCGGTAAAATCATATATAATAATGTCAGAGGTGTATATAATAATCTCGTAAGGAATTTTATTATTTAGAATCTATTATTTCATAAACTACCGTTAATGCAAATTGAAAGCAGAAAGAAAAATAAAAATTATAGTAATTTCTATCTATACCAAAATCTAAATCGAGACACGGATTTAAAATTTTAATATTAACTGTTACTATTTTAGATATCGCACATGGCTTACCTTTTTACAAGCAACCCCCGAGTACCTATTGGTAGATGTACCGAAGACCAGGTCGTTGAGTATGGAGGCGTAGGGGGTCACGCCGATACCGCCCCCCACCATCACCGCCACCTCGAACTTGTACCAGTCCTGATTACCCCCGCCGAACGGACCCTGGATCCTGGGTACAGTCACAAGCAGTTAAGCCCGGCCCGAATTTCTGATTAAAAGAATTCTGACGCCCCGCCAGAACCCTGCTTGTACCCTGTTTATATTATGTTTTGTTGTAGACTCCGCATACCGTCCAAAATTTCTGATATGTTTTTTGTATGGCATTTGACAGTTGTGTCAGAATTTTCTGCCCGTCTAGACGAGTGGCAAGTGATTATGGTTTATGATTATTATTAATAATAATAATATGCCACTTGTCTAGGCCTGATTAAAAATTCGGTTAATGTATGGTAAAGTTTCATTAAGACAGAGCGCCTTCCGGCGGGGCGTCAGAATTTTTATAATCAAGAATTCAGATAATATGCAGCAGGACTGAAAGGTGATAAAAAACGGGCGCATTTTTGCGAGTCATCATTAGACAAAATATTCTTCTCTACAATTTGGCTTGCTAGTGTGCATCTTCCCTGTAAAATGAAAGTTGAGTTTACACTGACACTAGAAATTTGCATATGTCTCTGGCGAGTCATCAAGACTAGTAGGAATGTGTGTTTCATGACAAATTGCAAAACAACAACTGCTTTACCATACCCTATCAAATATTACATTGTCATCGTTATACTAACGTGTCGAATATTGCACGTGCACGTTTCGTAAATATATTACGACTATCAATAAAAAAAGTTCATGGAAAAGTACACAAATGACAAAGTTCAAAATAATTTACATTGCAAAAAAAACAGCTAAGTTTACAGTCATAATATCAAGAAGAAAAAAAAAAGAACCTGTTGTTTGATTCCTAATTTTTAGTTTGCTTTAAGTTCATGATTAATAGCTATAAAGATACACAAAAACCTGATTTTAGGTTGAGTTTCAGGATTGTAGTTGCAGGGATCGAAGTAGTTTCTGAGTTTCCACGTCCAGGGTCCTTGAGCCTTGATGTGACACGACAGGAAGTTCTCATGTGGTGCAGAAGTAAGGGTGAAGGAGTGGAACTCTTCTTTCTTGAAGGCGGTACAGGCCAACCGCACCCATTGACCTAAGATAATAAGCTAGATTATGGCCGGACTACACAAGGCTAGTTTTTGAAGGTAGATTAGCAAGCTAGTGTCATTAAGCTTGCAAGCAAATACGTTTGCCTTCCTCTGGAATACTAGCTTTATTTCTAAGGTAGTATACTAAAGCTATAGTATAAGCTTACTGGTATAAATACCCTCTGATGCTAGCGGGAAATAATGAAGTAAGCTATATTTATTTGATTCACTCACACAAGAAATTGACGTAAGACGTCCATAATATCGAATGCAATGCAATATTATAATATGAAAAGTGAATTTAAAACATGTTTTTAAACGCACACGAGAAAAATAATTTATAAGTAATTTACCAGATAAGTATTTGAGGTTCGGTGGTCTATAGAACTTTATTTTGATTACATCCGATGGCAGCATTTCTGTTTCTAGCACATCTAGTGCCAGATATTTTGTGCGTAGAGATACAACCTAAAACAATGAGTTCGGAAGTTTAGCACTGGAATATAAGGCACGGTAAAATTATCTAAAGATATTTCAAACACACCAACTTGTTATAAACGTATCCTACCAGACATTAGTATATTTTAATTCTCTATTTGTTTTTCTAGAAGCAAAATTAAGTACCAGGTTGTAGAATGAACTTGTTAAAATACTTGTTCAATCTATTTTTCAATAAAAACATAATAATATACCTTATCTAAAGTATAAATAATAGCGGGTCCCATGAAGAATATCCAGAATCTTGGTGCACCAGTGAGCCTGGCGAGACCGTGCACCAAACATAGAGCATATAGAGCAACGTGCAGAGAGTGCGCGCGCCAGAACCACGGGTACGCACGTTTGCGGATCGTCGGATGAGCGAATATGAAGATTATACACATTATTATGAATAGCATCACGCCTGTGACACCTGAAACAAGAACAAAACGAGATAAGGCAATTAAAGATCTTAGTCGTGGTAAAATTTACACTAATTATATTAAAAGGTATAGTAATTTATAAAACAGACGAAATAAAAATTTAATACAAATGCTCTCATAACTCTAAATGTTATTCGTGTTGTAATTGTAATGATATTAAAATGCTTTAAGTTAGTAGTTACTTTTCTTTACAGTAATTTCTTATAGTTATACCTGTGATAGTTTGGAAAACCCAATAAGTAATTCCCGGTCGGAAGTCAGACGTAAAATGAACCTCTTTTGTTAGACATTTGAGATTCTCCACCGGTTGTGTGGAGACATGGTAGAAATTGACCAAGTGACCCGCTGTATGCAGCAGGGAGAAGAATAGCGCTGTGCATGCTACTATCTTGTGGAACTGAATACTGGAATCCAGAGGAATGTATTGCTGAATACTGAATTCCTGAAAATGAATCAATATTAAGATCAGACGAATCAAACGTAAAACGTCTTAAATGCAAATTAAAAGCTTATGTAGGTAATATTATAAAATTTTACTGTGAACTCACATAGATATTATAAATGCTTCAAATATTCTTTATTTCTGCTAATTTTAACGTTTAAATTAATGAAGTAACACCATGTAAGTATCTAAAACTTTATAAAAAGGTAACCACAAATTTATTACCTTTAATTTTGTTAACAAATTACGAGACATCGTTAGCAGAAGAAGACTGTAGCAGAATGAAAGAGAAGCTGCTGAACCTCTGGTAATAGCTATTCCAACTCCCATGATATGTCGCAAGTCCAAATGTTCAGACATGAATGAGTAGTGCGCGAATCGTTCCACAAACAATCCGATCGTGATCACGTAAAATACGAACAAATAAAATATATTCTGTCGATTTTCTTCCAAGAATGTGGTGAGATAATCCCATTTTAATAGCAACCAGTGCCTGGAAAATGTACTTTTATTAGACTACAAGTAAAAGTGCAAAATAACGGTATTGATAATAAAATAACTTAATGATTATGATCTCTTTTAAGTTTTATATTTTAATGATAATAATAATACCTGGTCTGCTCCATCGAAGGTTCAATATGAAAACTGGTCATTCTTGCTACGTTAGTGGATGTATCTAAAAAGTTTTGCTTAGCGCCTTTACAATCCAGGCCAATTGCTACGAATTCGCCTTTGTATTCTTTCATCATTACCTTGAAATCTGAATACGTCAAATGGTCTTTTAGTTGTAGACCAGCATCCTACGGAAAAGTTAAAGAGAATTTAACTTTATACTCGTTGAATCTTGTATTGTGAGTTTTGCATACTGAATTAATTATTGATATGAAAAATCTGAATTACGCCTATTTTATAATTTACATTATTAGCTGTTTGTGTAATGTTTTTTCATAGTTTTTAATTATTCGATTGTATACTTACAGAAAACATTCCATTGATAAGTTCTGTTACTTGTTCATCTCGCAACGAAGTAGTTCTGGCAATTTCCACCAGCGACCGTAGCATTTCGCTCAGTTCACCCTTGTCTATGACACCGTTTCTATCATTGTCGCACATATCGAATATTATACGTAGCTTATCCTCAGTAGCGCCCCGAGAGAACAGGACCACTGTATCTAGGAATTCCTAACAAACTTTTTTTCGTTAATATAGAATTTATTTAAATTTAAAATTGACCGGCTTCAAAGTTTGTTTAGATACTCACTTGGAAAGATATCCTTCCGTCTCCATCTTTGTCTACGATATTGAACATTTTCTTCACGAATACAGCATCAGCCTTCATGCCGAGGGCACTAGCAAATTCGCTTTTCGATAGTGACGTCCTCATTACAATGGACTGCAAAAGATCAGAGTCATGTATTTATAACGTTTTAATGTTAATGTTAAATATATATGTACACTTTTTTGAGTTCTTTTTCTATATAATAAACTAACAACAAAATAACATAAATGCCTTACCTCAGGATCGGAATCCTCATTCCTCCATCTCTTCTCTCCAGCTGCTAAGCCAAATGTTATGGCGTAGGCTTCTCTGAAGAAATGTTCTAGCTTTCGCTGCCTTCTCTCTCTTGTTTCAGCCGAAGCTAGCATTTGTTCACGATGCCCCTTAACAAATATCGAACATCTTTTAATTCTATTCAAGTTGTTATTTTTTTCTCTTAATAATATTTAAAAGTAAAAACCTAAAAAGAACAAAAATAATTACTTGGGTGAGATTCAGTATCTTCTTATGTTGCGACAAAAATGTATCTAATTTGACAAGGAATTTTCGCCTGGATGCCAGTGAGTCGACTTCTAGAACTAGATCATGTTCTCTTGGCACTCTGATGAGTACTAAAGGTCTTTTGTTGTTCCGACCCTCCTGTAACAGAAATAAAACCATTTATAATATTTTTTAAAGCAGTAGATAAAGGCGGCGCACAACTTAAAGAAAGACATGAAAATGTCTTATATTTAATTTGGAACAACAGTCACTAATAAGATCATCCGTCTGATTCAGTTCATCAATGATATTATGTTGCCCGCCCACTTAGTTTATCAACGTAGTCATTTGTAGGCGCTTATCATCAAAGACACCGTCAAACGTATAAGGCCTTTTTCTATTTTAGTTGAAATGAAGCATTAATTTTAAGTTTCTGTCCGAATGTAATAAATATCTTACCTGACTTTCTACGACGGTCAGTTGGTCCGTATGTTCCAGAGGTACGGTACGTAGCTTGTCTCCCTTTCTATCCGTCACGTGTATACACGGCTCTGGCCCAAGGCGGAGTTTAACGAGACGCTTGTGAGAAGCGTGGACCCATTCACGACATACCATTTTATCCACAGAACCTTAGTTATAAAACAAAATACTAACTGTAAATTTAATTTTACGTAAGTGTCCCAATGTAAATAATTCATAGTCCCATTGTAAATAAATAATTAATCTACCTATCTAGACAGGAATCTATATTATTTGATTGGCCTTTGATAGATTTGTTCACATTTACTTCTATTAAATTAATCTAACCAAATTACTCAATGGCACCTCCAACCTTTCTACCTTCGTTAAGTCTGATTATTATTTTCTTTGATAATACAAAAAAATGTCAATTTAAAATTCAATATAATGGTGAAAAATTTACCTTTTTGATTAGCATTTTTTAAATGTTCCTGTTGTATTTTCAATTTCCGTCGTCGACTATTCTGAAGTTTGACTACTCCGTACCCTGCGCCCGCGCAGAGTATGGGTACGAATCCTAGTATGAGACATGTGTAAATATACGCAAATTCGTTACCCTGAAATGCACACAATTAGTTAAGTAAATTGTTACTGTCCTTTTTTTTTTATTAAAAAATAGTGTCATCTATAGGCTTTCGCCCATATCCTTTGTTTGTAATCTTTTTATTAGGTTTTTTGTACCTAGGATCTGATCCAAACTTCTTATTCAACTTATATAACATTATACTGGACTTATTTAAACAAGAATATGACAAACTTCCTAACGTCAGGTCATAAGAACATATGCACTTCCTATCACTTCTGAAATAAATCCAGAAATCTGGTACACCCAGCGCTAGCCTTAAAAGACGTGACGTTTTACGCCATTATACTCATTATCTCTTTTTCCATCAATTGCCAACTAGATCGTACCTCAAAGTAATCATAGCCCTTCAAGTATTTACAGGGTGGTAGTTTAGAGGCGTTCAGCTGGTAGGGCTGGCGGCAAGGGTCTCCCTCGCGCCAGTGGAACACGTCTCGCTGTATGTCCCCCGGACCCACCGCCGTGCTGTTCACTATGATGTCCCACATCGTGATCTTCCGCAGCTCCTCGATCTCGTCTGACGTAAACATTCTAGAAAACAATTAGAAATTTACATGCATATTTTTTTCATCTACTTTGAAGAAGGCATGTTTGCGGGTAGGCTTATTTTGCACCACATCTGTGGCCGTTGCAGGCTGATAACCTAATTATTAGACAAGTAAGATGATCCATGTGTCGGATGGACATTTAAAAGTCGGTCCTGCGCCTGATTTCTCGCCAGTCGATCGGTCGTCCCTCTTACTGGATTAAGTGAGTAAAGTAAGAGAGGAAGCGTACTGCGCATACACCTAGGCACTATAAAATAACTCCGGTGTCCACCGCCTTAGTTTTAACAAAACTGACAACCGTTACCGAATTAGACGTGAGAGTTATAACTATTTATTTTCCATTGAAAAATTGTAATATAAATAAGAAAATGTTGCTAGCAGACTTTCCAAATAAAAAAATGGTTACTTTGTCTTCTTAAAGTTGACGTCAGCTCCAGGTGGAGCTCCAGATTATTATCGAAATAGTTATAAGGATAGTATTTCTGAGACTTACCCGTTCTTCTCATTTTCGAACCAAAATCTATCGCCGTCTCGTATTCTCGTGAACTGATCAATTATTATGGCTCTAAAGAGTTCACCAGGATGACCAGAAGATTCAAGCATACCACCTACGACGTAATAATATAATATGAAGCTTCGTTCAACATTTAAAAAAAAATTCCTGATGCTTAAAATGAGAATACTAGGTACTCGGGAGACATTTTGATTGGAATATGTTTTCCGTTCAGAAATATTACGGACATCCTATATTACGAGACATTTTCTAAGTAAATGGAAAAATCGAGTCTTTTGAGCGTATTTGATGAGAAAACTAAGTATATTAAAATAATATTATATAGAAAATCATATTTACCAATATAAACATCTATATTATCAATGTCGCCTTCATATATTCTTATGAAGTTTTGTAGCAGGTCTGGATTATTATCGAAAAGTTCCGGATTAATTTCACTAAAAGTTTTCCTTTTTGGTAAACTGAAGTACTGTCTGAAACAAGATATAAAATATTGAAATATCTGCAATTAGATAGATAGAACAGCCTTCTAAGAAAAATAACTGTTCTCACTCAAAAGAAATAAAATACTTTGACATCAAAAACATACACTATATCTATACTGCGATGTCGGTAAAGAGGACCATTTCTTACCTGGCAGTATTATAATCTGGTAGCCCGTTATCCCTTCCTCTCATAATATTGAGGGCACCTAAATCTCTCCTAGAAAACTCCATGGGCCCGAACAAATTGTCTCGTACATCGGAACAGAGCAGAGCGTCTTCTCTCTCTGACAACTGTGACGCCATTCCCATTAGGACTTCCTCTATTGGCACTTGTGACATCACATCCTGGGGAACAAATTTATGTTCATTTCAAAGGAAATCATAAATTGGGGAAAACTCAATCTGGGACGCGTCATCTGCCGGCAAGCCAAAAAGACTGCTAATATCTTGTTATATGTTGATAAATGATTCGGAATTTTGTGGATGTCAAGTTTCATGACCAATGAAATTTTAAAAAACTGAACTTGTAAGCGTGAATGAAAATGATGCATGTAAAATCACATATAAGGAGGAGGGATTAAGAATTAAAATTTAACCTTTTCGTATGTCTGTATTCATATTTTGGGCATGATAAATTCATGTATTTGCTTATTGAATATAATGTTGTATATACAGTGTATAATGTTAAAACATTCGACCTTCTTTGTAAGTAACGAACGGAAACTAATTACGGTTTATCTTATCTCGCTTTCGGCTTATGTAAACCTTTTGTATGTAATGAACTTCTGTAACAAGGCTACCGTAAGTGCTTAATATACAGTATGAAGCATACTTGACTTCCTTTGAAGCACATATAGAGCATTTACTATATTGCAAAATATACAAGTCCATAGCTAAATTAAAGAAGTTTTATAACTTAGTAGTAGGTATTATTAACCAAAAGTTTTTTTAAAGTGCTATACGCTTAGCAAGAATAGGATATCTCTCTCAATGTTAAATAGGACGGTTTAATAGAACTAAAAAATGGTATCCGATTCTGATTGGTAATGACTATTGACTGCTATTAGAGAGAGAGCATACCGAAGCTGTTAGTTTCAAATGCATAAGCTTAGCATTAGAACGTTAGTAAAACCGGGACTCACATTTCCATCCCACCAAGTCTGGCACAGCCGAATTGCGTCATGTCCGCCCGGCGCTCTACTGGTCCGGCAGTTCCTGTCTCGCAGCAAGATGGCCGGCGGGACCAAAGTGTGGCCGAAGCGGAAGGCGGCTACTGCGAACGCGTGGGTTACCCCCGGTGCCACTTCGGCATGATACCCCGTGTACGCCGGCATCGGGACGCCTAGGAACGCTGGCACGTACTCGTATAGAATGACGTTCTGCGTAAAAAATATTTTTAACTATAGTAAACTAGCTTTAGCCCCAAGAATTCGAAAAACGTTTTTCCACGTTGTGCCAAGAATCCAATCTATTGGTTGCTTCGTTTGGGCACGATGTAAGGACAAACAAACACACTTTCCCAAATCCTATTTATTATATATTCTTTTTCAGGACTGTATCTCAAGAACGGTATAGCTTAGTATAAAATATACGGACCTTACCGCTTACTGATAAAGTTAGGTTATCCACAACATTTTTGAATGATTCTCCATATAGAATAAAGTTGTAGATAGACTATCCGTAAGCGGTGAAACAGACCCTAAACTTGTAATTTTTTCACACACAATAAAATCGGATCGAGTGTTTATTTTTGATTAACTAAACAGCTGAAGTTTGATTCTCTTTTCCAGTAGGTTAAATATGAACCTGTAAGCTAGCGATGACGATCCTTCTAGCCCGTTGGAACAGCTGCTCGTCACTCCAGTCCGGGTGGTTGCGGTGTACCCGCGCCGCTATCACGTTGTGCCACCGCATCAGCAAGATACCGAACGTCACCATCGCAGGGTTCTGGTTCGTGCGAGGGTCTCCCAGAACTGGAAGTCGGAGGTGGATCAAATTACACAATCCAATCGGAATGAAAGATCGTAGCACAGTGCAGGATTAGCAAACCAACAACCAGGATCAGAACAATCTTCATCTCAATGAAAGGGGGAGTTTATGGTTTAAAATAAAACTCTGGATTACATTGGTATGAGCAAGAGTAGCATACATGTGTTAACGGAGCTATGTATTCAGCAATTGATAAAAAAAAATTTGTTGAGCTAATATTTTACACAAAATTACTCAATATTACAGCGTTACATAAGTGCTACAATAGAAATGCTCGACCTCCCTTTATTATCATATTAGGGGATACGGGCTACCTGATGGAAAGCAACTACTGTCAACCATAGACAAGAATAGTTGCAGATGAGTCGCCGGCCTCGTGAAAGGGAATACGATGTATCGGTTGGGAAATGCTGATGACGATAGTTAATTCCAGAATTTTCCTATGCCTGCCTTCTGAATCAACCCAGTATATACTTACGGAACAGTCGTTCGGGGCTGAGCATGCGCATGTAGTGTGGTGGGGGGTTGTTGAACAGCGGTACGCGCTTCGTGTTGCGCGGCGGTAGACCGCCCTCGCTTGATAACGTGCCGTTCTGTTATAACACACACACGTTAATATCTCAATAATTTAGGAGTTTTATTAATAACTGAAGACATAAGTGGAAGAAACTGGTAAAAAGTATTTTAGAAAGTGTCTGATTTTTGCGTTTAAACTGGAAAAATAATTTAAAACTAACATAATTTGTATTCGATGTAAAACTAGATAGACAAGCTAGATAATGAATTCGCGAAATTATAAGATTTGTCAAAATTTTATGGGAAAAATGAGCAAGTTTGTAAAATGTTAGTTATTCGCTTATCCACTTATGTCTTCAATTTAGATGTGACAAAATGACACCCGTAACCACTCAAAGTATCATATTTTCTGTTGGATTTGACTAAAATCTATTCAACGGCCTAATTATATAAAAGTGACAGACAGGCAAGACTGTAATATTAGTATGGGTGTACAGGCAGGCGAGGCTGCGGGGGGCACCTGAAACGACCTGAGCGCGTTCGCCCACGCCTCGCTGGCGCTGTACACAAAGCTGCCGTCTATCCACGACGTTATCTGGTTGATCTGGAACAACAGGAGATAGGTTAAAGAGCTATAGTACTTTCTGATAATCTAGGCGGTAAGGGGCATTAACACTCTGTCAGACTAGACAACAGAATGTTATATAACTTTAATAATGTGCAGTATCAATTTATTGAATTCCTGAGACTTCTTAACTGACTGCGCCAGAAGGAGGGTTAAATTTTTTCGAGAGTATGTACGTATGGCACGCTCTGCAGCTTAAACGGCTTGATGGATTTTAGCGTATGAGGCATTGTTTTAAGTCGAGTAGCGTTTCAAAATGTAGGGCTTTAAATAGCCATCCTAGAAATATTCATAACTTGATGTTTAAATTGCAATGATTCCTGCAGTCGGGTTTTCTGTTTTTTGGACATTTAGTTTGTTTACGACTTATATGTAGTCGTGAAAAAAAACATTAATAGGTAATTGACTATCAACATTATATCTCATGAGAGATCCACACTGGCGTTAAAAATCCGCGATAAATTGTAAGACGAAATCCGCGCAGTGAAAATCCGCAGTGCGGACGACCGTTCAAAGGGAGGGTTAGGTTAGGGTCCTGGGAATGTTACAAAATGTGAATTAGGTATATAGCAAAAAAAAAAAAAAAATGAAAGGTTGAAATCTGCAGTCTTATATTATAGTTAGTGTTTTTTTTGAGTTAATATAAAAGACATGACTATTGATATTTTCAAACACACACTTATTAAATCAAGAATAACTAGGCCATGATCATTAGCTGTAAGCTGTAACTTGTATAGTATTTAGTATTCCAAGACCGAATAAATAAAATATGCACGTTTCCATATAAATTGACGTAACGAGCATTAAATTGATAAGTGAGTATCTCGGTGATCGAATAATAAGCAGTTATAGCACAACGTTTATCACAATTAATTATAATCCGTACTTAATTACTAACAATTTATCGTACACTTAACAGGCCATAAAACTGGTGTCAAATTCAATAGATTTCGGTATTAATAACAGAGGAATTTGGCCGATCGCCTTAGGAAATTCGTTAGCAAGGAATTGTATATGGCTACATGATAAACGATGTATGAGTTAAAAATAAATAAATGTTTTGACCAAGACGTTTGGAATATAGTAAAAAAAAACGTTTTTTTACTATATTCCAAATTTTCATTTCCGATTCGATTTTTTTTAATTAAATTATAACTTAGTTATTTCGTAAAAAGACCTGCCGCCTTGTTCACCACTTTCTTATAAGAACCATATCGGCAATCCACAATATATCTGACAGAAGAAGTATTGAGAATCTGTCAAGTACAAAAGAACTTAGAAAATTAATTACATTTTCTTTGTGTCTGTTCGTTAATGTAAAAACACATCTTTCCCTATATTTAAGTATTTATGTAATGAATTCACTTTTCTCCCAACTGTTTGTAATTTGCAATTTATTAAAATATATTTGTAAATGACATATGAATCATACATAATATCTATTTCACTCACGCAGTTTCAACATGCATATTAATTTCAAATGATATATTGCAGCTTTTAGAGTAAATAGTGTATTAACAATTTATTCGATGTAGCTTTTAGCGTAAGTAGAGTATTAACTTAATAGACAAACCTGTGAAATCGTCTACTTACTACGTCCATTTTATAATGCCCGTTCTACACTGAAATGTTATGTCTTATAATACCAACTATTATTGTTATAATTCATACTACTTGGAAACCTCAAATTTTGTCACGATAGAGAGCGTTAGACATTAACGTTGCCGTTTAGTTTTATCGCCGTTAATTGACGCCATTGATTCACGTTGACGGTCCAATTGTAGCCACTTACTTAAATTGTAATAGAATTATCGCAAAAATTATAGGAATAATGGGCATTGGGATTTCGCGCTAGTGTGACTCTGGCATTATGGGTCTGTCGATTGGGTTTAACGAAACCCATTACAATTACGTGCTACTACGAATCTATTTATTAATCATATATTATATAATATCTCTGTTAGTACAATCACTTAGCACGTTTTTTAAAATCTTTTTAGCTATACCTATAGCAGGTACTGCCTGTGTGGGATACCTTAGCGGTAACTCTTAAAGTTCTCAAGTGACGGCAGACTTTGATGTTAATCGTGTGTGAGAGGAGATCTAGGTTAGATGGTGCCATTAAATTTTATTGCATCGTGTCCGGCCTTCAGACACAATCGGACCACGTATAGGCGTTAATACTAGTTTCATTTATTGGACTTCAAGCCCTAGATGTCTTACAACCATGAAGGTAATCCGATAGAATTGGTTGCTTTTTAAAACTATCCGATATGTACGCCTTATCATAATATGATTTATGAAACTTTACTAAAATAATCGTTACTTTAATTTATTTTTCTCTTTGCATGTTACTCCGTCTTTATACTTTATGGGGTTGTTCTTTTCTTGAAATTTTAAAACAATTTTATCTAAAAGCACGCGTAACGTAAGTTTTTCTTATTTTTTTATCTGCAGTAACAGAAAGCACGCCGTTTGTCCATAGCACGCAGTCTGAAATTATTTCAGCCCGATAAATGCCCCTGTATGGCGACAGGTTTTATTTTTACCTCGACGTCCTACAGATCGGCTACGACATGAACGCTAAAGCAATTTCGCTAGAAAATAAAACCTTAAAATTGCATTTTATTGGTCCAAAACAATCTTGTTGATGTTGACGCGGACGGCGTGCTATAGACAAACGGTGTAAAGGTGAAGCCAAATGAGCGTTATTCTTGTGAGTCTTGAGTCGGTCGCGTAAATTATTTTTCATACTAAACCTACCTTTAAAAATTGCGCTCGTGTAAATGAAGTAAGAATTTTCGATGAAACCGAACGCATCAGAATTTGCGTTAACCGAAATTCTGTGACTCACGACTCAGAAAACTACGCTCGTGTAGCTTCACCCTAATAGTCAATAATTATATTACTTTAAAGCGTGTCGCACTGCGTTTTTTCCGACGTCAGTAACACATTATATATGAAAGTATTCTATATATGAAAGTATTCTACACTGGCGGAAAAATTTGCAATAAATTCTTAAAAAAAATCATGCAAATAAAATCTACTATGCGCACATTCCTTTAGTAACAGAGATGCTAAAGCAGTAATAGTTTTAGTTACCTGTTCCCTTGGGCTGTTAGGGCTTTGTCCAGTGTTCCTGTCGTATGCAGCGCGGTGGAAGGGCATGTACTTGGCGCCCTTGCATTCGGGATCGTACATGTGGTCGCACTGCTCCACGGGGATGCGATGCTGCTCTATCGGACACCCTGACTCCGACGCCATCACTATCTCGCCTGTTACTACTTGACCTGGGAAGGGGAGTAAATTTTCATTTTCATACATTCCGTCATTTGCAATGGTGTTCTACATCAATTAGGATCAATTCGCTGAATATAGAAGGTCGATTCATTTTTCATTTCCCATTTCCTATTAGCATTAGCTGTTGCCCGTGACTCCGTCCGTCCGACAGCTTAGATGAGAATTATTATTTTGTTTAACAAAATTAAATGCTTATTACACTTACATCCACCCCCCTTAAAAAACCAGCAATGACAATTTTAAACTCGAATATGAGATATAAACCGAGTAGAGTATTTTTCGGTTCGGGCGTTCTGATTATAACGTCATAAAGCAAAACCTGACTTATTTTTATATAATAGATATATAGCTCTAGCCGTATACTATATCGTCAAAATCTGTTCCGACATAATAAATAATTAATAAGGGCATTGTTTAGTTTAACATTATAATATCCGTAAATTGTTAAACAACATGCCAAGTACATAATTAAAAAGGTAAATAAACGGAAGCACACCGCTACCGTGTTGATATTTATAACATGTTCATAACTTACATATAGTGTTGTCAGTATATATTTCAACACGAAATATCGTAATAATAATATGTTTAACAGCTGTTTATCATTTAACATAAATTTATAAATACTAGAGGTCACCGTATGATCGAAATTCGACCATAAATTTTTCTGAATTAATTCGCTTCAATAAAGGTCTCTTTACCAGGCTATTAAATTAAAACAAAATCACAGATTTCAACCATAAACAAAAGAGTATTTCATGTATAAGTATCGTGTCATGTCGAAATATTGTAGTGTGCGTATTGTAGTGTGCCTAGCGTTTTATTATCGCGCGTAGCGTTTTATTTTCTTTGCGCGAAAATTTGTGTATCTCAGCAACCTTACATTTTCCGGGATAAAAAGTATCCTATGTGTTGCCTTGGCTAATAATATAATAGCTATTACATAAAAAAGATTAATTCGAATCCATTCAGTAGTTCCGAAACTTAGCAAGCGTACAAACAGACAAGCAGACAACATTTTTTGTTGATTTGTTATTACTGTTCTTAAGCAATTGATTAGTTTGTAAAAATATTAATTGTACAGACACGCCAATTTTACTGTTTTATTATATGTACAGATAGACACATCGTAAGTTTTAGTTCATATAATTGAAAGAACAACATTTTTATGATATGTTAACAACATTAACATACTATTAAAAAATAATAAAAATGTATTGCACTTACGCTTAGAAACATTAAAAATCAATGTATTAATACGCGAGCGGAAACATTTGTACCCCTTTTTACGAAAGACGCGTAAATGTGAAGGCATTAAATTTTTCCCAGCTATAGTTAATATAGAGAAGAAGCGTGGAATACCAATATTATTTTAAAATATGCTTTAATCTTGCATATTTTTATTAAATATAACGCTACTCACACAAAGTAACATCACACAATTATAATACACAAAATAATATTTTGTTTACGGTTGAAGTCTCTGATTTTATAAAATTTAATGTCCTAGTAACGAGACCTTTATACCAAATTGAAGTCTGCGATTGAATTGAGAAATATTTATGGTCAAATTTTGACCACAGAGCGACCTCTAGTAACTTGTAAGACACTAAAACTGTAACTGTAACTGTGTACCCAGCGATACCGTGATCATTATAGAGGTTATTATTATAACTTCAATACTAGATACCCTTTACCAGTCGTCGTTAATTTATGGGCGTGTCATGACGAAATGCTTTTATTTATGGACACTGAACCTTACTAACGCTTGATGCCTTAGGCCTCAAAAATTCCAATACATAATAAATAAAAATCTAGTAACGGTGTCTCATTCGCTTGTAAGTAGTTAGAACGAATCTTCAATCAGGATCTTTTAGAAATATTCAAAACTTACCAAAATTTTTCTTGCTCACACTAATAATAATTCGTTTAGGCCTATCTTAAGTACTTACCAAATAAAGGACTGTAGGTCATATTTGGCAGCCCAGATGACGATACATCCCAGCATAAAATTTAAAAAGTGTCAGGCACTTCTTGCTAGAAAGCCAACAAACCTACTGTTTTATCTGTAGAAGGTAACCAACTCACTCTGGTCACGACGTTATAAAGAGCTAATTGTATAATATTAAATATTTACTCACCAGATTTTTGCCAATTTATCTGTATTTAAGTTCGTTACTTGTCATATGTGAACGATAATTTATAACCAGTTCGAATCTTATAAGTTTTTATGGTTGTTAGGCATTTGTGTATTCCGGCGGAGTCGTGGTGTAAGCTCACGCGATCCCACGACCCGCCTTGGGCGATACGTGGAGTACCGCCGAGTTTTT